>NW_019104814.1:22189-32969 GCF_001995035.1 Momordica charantia | reverse complement strand
ACTATATCAAACAAAAATAAACATAAACATAAGCAACAGTTTATAGTACATAAGCCTATAATAAACTTAGCTAAAAATTATCTATAAAGAACAAAGGAAAAAACACTATATCAAACAATAATAAACCCAACATAAGCAACAGTTTATAGTACATAAGCCTATAATAAAACTAGCTATCATAAGGAAGTAAAAGATCATCAACATCGTTTAAAATTAACTACATGCCAACATATGGGTAAATATTAAGACATATGGCTAAATTATATTAGTGACATTGGAAATTGAAGAATAATAAAAACATAAATGAGATCAAGAGATTGTGGAATAGCACCACCCAGTACTCACTCTATTGAATTTCAGAACCTAATAACATGATGTTGTTAATAGAATAAATAGAGCGTTATTTTAAACACCTCTTAATCAAAGTGAGCATCTCTCTTTCTCTCTATTTTTTTTTAACTCTTGGTCTCTACTTTTCTTTTTTTAATGAGAACTTCCTTTGCGTTAAAGGAACAAAGGGTCATTAAAAGCATATTGTAAAACATACAAGAATCGTGAAACTTGTAACATTTCAATATAAAAACCTGTAGAAGATACAAGAATATACTTCCAGTTAATTCAAAGATATTACCCAAGATGCACAAGATTACATTGGCAGTCAAATAATATAAGGATACAATTTAAAACTAAAAGTGGAACCATCCATTATATTTTTTGTCATCCATATTTGAACTCACTGCATTGTGCCAAATCTTTTATTTTATTTTATTCAAAAGGTCATTATAGCTAGAGACGTGGAATTGATCAGTTTTGGATAGGTGCAAAGGAAGAAGAAGAAAGAGTGGCTCACACAAAAATACCCAAAAAAAAATTTTAAGCTTAATTCACCAGAATGAGACCAATGAGGAAGCATCTGCCAATTCACCAGCCATTCCCGCCCATTGAGCTTTCATTGCCTCTACCCGTAACCGTACCTAATTCATTAATTAATTCATTCATTAATTCAAACTCCCGAATCCTAAGATTTCTAAGCAATACAATTGCAATGCCCTTATTCTTATTGCCTCTACTGTGTTCAATGTTCATTCTCTTTCTTTTCTGAATTCCTTGCATTCCAACACACTCCTTGTCTAAAATTATGAACTTATAAATTATTAAAAGATTAGGGAACAAAATTTGAAGATACACGGAGCAGTAAACAAGAATTAAAATAACTAAAATAACATTCAAAGTACCTAACATTAATATTAAAATAACCGTAAAATTAAAAATAACAAAAATTTCTCAACAATATATAACCCAATCCACGTCTACAGTCACAAGTACAACCAAAAATCAGTAAAATAGAACTAAAATAGATGACGTATAAAATAAGGTTGACAAACAGTACTAAAATCAGAAAGGTATTTGGAAAACGGCAACAACCTTTGCATAATGTGGGGCGCCTTCGTAGACTTTAACTTATGGCTCAAATGCTGCAAAGGCACGTGGAAGGAGAAATTCGTATAACGACAAAAAACTCGTTGGGGTCGGTGAAGGGGATAACTGTGTTGGGTCTTGATTAAAGAAAGTATTCTCGATTAAACAAAATTAAAAATTATCGACAAAAAAAACGGTGGACGAAAGCAGAGAACTTACAGCTGAGAGCGCTGGACGTCGATGAAAACGAAAATCAACAAATGAGGGCTGGACGAAAACAGAGAAGACTTACGGCTGGAGGAGAAGGTTACGGCTGGAGGGTTAAAAACCCTAATGTTTTTAAAACAATGGTTCAAAACGACGTCGTTTCGTGAATGTTCAAATATTTGGCTTTTAATGTCGGTTTTAAACCGACATTGTATAATGTACTTAATGTCAGTTTTAATTTAAATTGCAAACGACGTCGTTTTTCAATTTCCAAATTAAATTATTTTAAAACGAAACATGGGCGCCTATTTTATTTTATTACCATGACGTTTTCTAACTGACATTAATTTTGGGCTTTTAATGTCGTTTTTCACCGACATTGTATAATGTATTTTATGTCCGTTTTAATTTAAAATGCAAACGACGTTGTTTTTCAATTCCCAAATTACGTTATTTTAAAACGAATCGTGCGCGCCTATTTCTCTTGTATTACCATGACGTTTTCTAACCGACATTAATTGGTAGGTTTTAATGTCGATTCTTAACCGACATCAAATATGACATTTCAGGAAAATAAGGCGCCTCACTACAAAACCGACATCATTTAGTCAACCGACATTGTTTATAAATGACTAACTGACATTGAAGGTGACAATTGTTGTAGTGAAATAAGGTATCAAGAAAAATCGGGATATCGAATTGATCAAATAGAATGAAAAGCCATAGCCCGAGCAAGTTGAAAAGGCCCCACAACATAAGTTAGATCTAGAAGACTTGAGGGGGTCGAAGAAGCCCTTTAATCAACCAGCAAAGGTAGCATTGAGACGCTGCATCAGGACGTCTCAACGCTACGATGAAAAGCGAGATAGTTCTCAACGCTAGTCATAGTGTCTTGACGCTACGACGTCATAATCAGTTTATTTTTAGCATTAGGGTACAACGTTGAGACGCTGCCCCTAGCGTCTCAACGCTATCCTGAATTTTTCTATAAAATAAAGTCTTCGCATATCAATTGAGGCGGGATCCAAGAAGCCAAAATTGGAGCGTATTTCTAGGATGATGTAGGGTTTAAGATCGATCGTGGAGATTGAGTCGGTGACGATCAATCAATATGACGAATTCACTTTCTATCTCTTTTCTTTTATTTTGCTAGTTTAATCATGAACATGAGTAGCTAAATTCCTTTGTATTAGGGACTAATGTAGCCATTGACGTTTATGGATTTATGGTTTAATTTTCTTGATTGAATGCATTTGTTTATTCTATTTATGTTCCTCTTTGTTTCATGTCTTTAATCTACTAGTCACAAATTAATTGATTTTAGACTTGTAATCTTATGCTCAGGAGAGATGGTTGAGAGTTGAGAATTGAGATTCATAACTGAAGGGGTTTTAAGATCGGGAGATTTAGAATTCTTTTAGAGGTAGTTAAGAGACCTCTTCATTAAATTCGTTACTTATTACAAAACTAGATAGGGATATTGGTTTCATAATTTAGTAAGGAGATTTGTCTTGCGTTCGGAAGAGACAGTTGAGAGTTGTTGGCCTATAGATCAGTTTATAATATGTTCAATCTTTATTAATTAAATAATTTATCCATAGATTCAACCGGTTAAATCTATTCCCTACGATCGTTCTTCCCATTTATTTTACATTCTTTAATAGTTTATATTGATTTCCTGTAATCATATTCCAACATTTCAATTGAATTTATAAAATTGGGCAAAAGTATCTATGATACTTGAAGTGATCTAGAAACCCGATCTTGAGGACGATATTAGTATTTGCTTACCAACTATATTAGAACATGACCCGTACACTTGCAGTTAACAAATTCTGCTACAAGTTGCAGATCCAGCATTTTTTTCGTTCAAGGGGCTTCATTTAAAATTTAGTAGAAATAATTTACAATTGAGCAAATAATATATATATTTTTTTTATTTATAAGAACTATAGTCAAATTAATTTTTGAAAAATCTACAAATAAATTTTATTAACTTTTATTTATATCTGATATTTAAAATCAAAACACAGCTTATATATTATATATTAATTATTAGATAATTGTCACTTCTTTTGGCCGCAAAATAAAAATTTGAGATGAGACAATGATGAGCGGCTAAAATCGTGGGTGGTCCCATACAAAAATTCAAATTAAAAATTATATAAAATAAGAATAGTCAAATCTCGAAAATTTGATGATATATATAGAATGAAAAAAAAAATATCGATACAATAATTTATAGTAAAAATATTACCTATATATAATGAAAACATATAAATAAAAATAAAAAATAAGTCTTGAAATTACCCACACTTATTTGATTAAAAAGAGAACTAATTTATATGTATGAATTGAACCGAAAAAAAAGTTAAAAAACAGTAGATTGAGGTAGCATTACACACATATATATTTAAACTTGACATATGGAAAATTTCAATTTTTCTATAAAAAAATAAAAATAAAAAGCAATTTTTTTATTTTTATTTTTTATATTTGTGAATTAAGCAAATTTGGTCAAAACAAATTAGAGAGTGTTTATTAAAAATCTAACAACATAAGTCAAACTTAGGCATCGGGGTGGCTAGATAAAGGCATACTGCTATGCCAAAGCATAAGTTTGAATCATATATTACCTATTATTATATATATTATAAAGTTGTGTGGCTCCTAAATTTGTCCCTGATAAGGAGGTCGATCTATGTTGTTATCCCGTTTTACCTACTCAAACACTGTCTCAATTATAGCCCAATATGTGTCAAACCAACTGTGATAATATAGCTGTCAAAAATAAAAATAAAAATAAAAACAAAAAACTGTTAAAATATCGAATACACTACGACAACTGTGGTACCGTTCAAAGCAGGCCTCAGTACAAGGACGTCGCGGTCCACCTTCTAAAGGAAAAATAAATTCACCCACAGTTTGAAACACCAACTATCGAAGCGTAGGCCACAAGGGAAGGAAACAAAAATGAAAGAGGTGAATTTGACAAAATAATACTTACACTATTTAGAGGGGCAGCTCGAGCTTTAAGCAAAATTTTTACAGGGAAGTCTTACAGTAGATTTTTAACAACAACCATAATTTGTTGGGTTTGTAAAGAGAATGCAAACAAAAACTCACATTCGCTAGGGAAGGAAGGATTCATGGTATATAAGAAAGGATAATTATCTTCATTGGTATGAAGACTTTTGGAGATACTCGGACAATATCATACCATTGTGGAGATACTCGGGATACTTGGGGTAGAGTTGTACTTAACAAGTAGTATCAGAGCCATGGTCTAAACTTAGCTGTGTTGGTAAATCCTCGGGTGCGGAACAAAGAAGTGGTGATTGGATATATAAGAGCAAGCTCTCGTTCAAGCCCAAGAGTACGGATAAGTGACTACTTAAGAGGAGGATTACTGGGTTTATAAAGGAAATGCAAACAAATTCCTACGTTAGGGAAGGGAATGATCCATGATACATAAGATAGGATAATTATTTATATTAAATAGGTTTGTATTATTGAATTCGTGATTTCTAAATTGAGAATTAAGATTTTTTGAATATTGAACTCCTTCCTTTCTGAGCTGTATTAGATTTACTGCTAAATAACTCGGTACAAAAGTCATAAACTTCATCAAAATCTAAACTAGCCGATTTCTATATGTTTTATGCCGTTGGATATTTTTTTAGAATAATATATAATAAAACTTTGTCTATTAACTTTCATCTTTTAGACAAATCAAATTAGGTTTTCTAATTAGACCTTTCTCTACCCATGAATAAATTAATTTAGAATCAATATTTTGAATTTTTGTCTATTTCTTTTTTTCTTAAAATTTTCATATCCAGATTCATACTCTGGTGCAGACATATTGAGATTCTAAGTAACAAAATCTAAACAAACATATTAAAGTATTGAATAATCAACAAAATAAAATAAAATAAAATAATGAACGAAAAATTTGGAAGTTTGAAGCTGCAGATTGATTTGAACACTTCAAGAAGTTTGAGTTCTGCTCTAACAATTGAGAAGTTGGGAGGCATAAAAGAAATAGAGTTGGGAGAGTTTCAGAGAATGGGAGGGTAAGAAGTTTGAGTTCTGCTCTAACAATTGAGAAGTTGGGAGGCATAAAAGAAATAGAGTTGAGAGAGTTTCAGAGAATGGGAGGGTGAGAGAGTTAAAGTTGAAATTAGTCCAACCTACTCAATTGGAATTTTTTAAGAGTTGAAAAGTTTTATTTGTGAAAAAAAAGAATAGGCAAGAGATAAGTAATATGGAAGGTCTCAACTTCCGGTTGAGATTTTTAAGAAATTCTAATGAAATTGTGGAGAAAAAAATTAGAAATTAGAAATGGTTGGAGAGAAATTTATGAAAACGTTTATTGCTGATTTTTTTTCAAGAAAATTGTATACATTGTTAGTTTTTATTTTCAATATTATAAGAAAATGGAGGAAAATGTATTATTTTATATTTTAAATTTTGTTTATAATTAAAAACAAAAAATAAATAGATAACAAAATTATAATATGTTTATATATTATATGAAAATATACGAGGCCTTAGGCCATCGTCTTATTAATAAACCGATGGCCTAAGGCCTCCTATATTTTAAATCAGCTTATTTATTGTTTTAAATGATTTGATTTCAATAATATATTTACTTGTATAGATAATTTATTATAAGCTATTAGTTTGCATTAATTACTAAAGAGAGAGAGAATTGATAGTGATTATTTCGAGTCCCTATCCGAAAAATCAAGTAGGTGGGTTTTCTTTCTTAATATATATATATATATATTTGGAAATTGAACTACTTGATAAATATTTTTAAAAATTATTTTTTAAATCAAGCGCACCAAACTGTCACGTTTTTATTGTTTCCTTGTATTAATGGTTTTTACAACTTAAAACATAGAAATGGATCACAACTCAATTTAGACGCTTTTTTTTAATACAACGCGTGGAGGTATCTTAACCAGTTGAACTATATTCAGATTGATAGAAATTAAATATATATCATACATCCTTCTCAATTTACAAGATTGGCTGTCCTTATCGTAATTATGGATTATTTGGTACGATATATCGTTCAAATTTAACAACATGACTTAGATAAGAAATTGGCAACTCTAGAACCATTGAAAGCAGACCATTAATAGGAGGAGTGACAGTCCACCTTCAAGATTGACAAAATTCACCCGCAATTTGAAACACCAATATGGAAGTGTAGGCCATAGGGGAGGAAACAAGTACCAAACGTAACCGTCAAACAATGTTTAGGCAATTATGGGGAACTTGTTTCTTGTTCTGTTTTTTGTCCTCTCTCTTCTTCCTTCGTCTTGTAATTTCTCAGTATTTAGTAACTTATAAATCACGCACGACAGATTCCTTTTGCTATTATTGATGTTCCTATTTAACAATCCGCACTATTTTATATTTATATATGTTTAAATAATATTTTGGTCGTTTAATTTTATATTGGTCAGTTTATTTAAAAAAATGTCTCCTTCATTTATTTTATCTTCAAATTTTTATTCCATTGACTAAACATTTTCGTTGGTCACCATACTTCCAAAGTGATTATTTCAGTTAACTTTTTATATAAATTAAATACAAATTTCATGTACAATAGAAATGCTTTTGTTATACTTATGTCTCTCCAAAAATTTATTTAATGTAGCGTTATACTTATGAATATTTATGGGTTTACATCACAAAATCAATTGCGATAAGAGGAGTAATGAAAGTAGTAGTTCATGTCTATTATAAATCATTGTAAAGTCCATTTTTGGCCAGTTGCTCGTTTGAGCGTTTTGAGCTTTGATACCATATTAATTAATATTGATGGGGTTCCATCTCAAAACCAATTGGTGATGAGAGGAGTAACCCATGTCTATTATAAATCATTGTAAGGTACCTTTTCTTTTTAATGTGGGATCTTTAACAATACTTAAACGATGATTGAAACAAAATGAGATAAAAATTGAAGGACTACAATTATTAGTTTTCAAAAGTGTATGTATCGAAACATGATGTTTCGACAGCATAAGAACTATAATGGACCAAAGTTTATGAAAGTACAAAGACCAAAAATTTTCAGGATACAATGACTAAAATGAACAAAGGCGGAAACAAATATAGTAATTAAATTTATTTATATATGAATAAATAATCGAAATGTATAAGGAATCATAAAATGAGTTGTTGATGTTCCTCTAGTCGAGTGCTTGTCTTGTTGAGTGCTCATTTGGTCAGGTGTTCCTCTAGTCTATGGCCATCTAATACCACCTTGACTCGGTTGGATTGGGGTGCTATAGCTTTGGACTCACAACCTGTCTCATTACAATTTTATTTCATTTATTGGGATCATATGCTTTGACTTTTTTAATTATTTTTTTTAAATATATACGATCTTATCATTACATTGTAATGAAACTGAATGATCATTTTATCCATAAATAGAAAACGAACCTTACGTTGCAAAGCTTTGAAGCTCCACCAATTATAACGTGCTAGTTCGATCAAACATTCTTTGTTTGAAGGTAGTGTCATGATGCCAACATGAAGAGTTTGGCTTATGTTGGCTCCACCATCTACCAGCTATAAATAGAAGCGTCGTGCTCTGACTTTAGGTATGCAATTTGAGTCCTAGTTTGTGATCTATGATCAGGTTCTTATTGACTTGAGCTTTAAAGTGTCTATTTTCTGTGTGCAACCTTTTCCTCATCAAGTTCACTGTAGAAACCCGACCATACCCCATCTTACCTATTTTCAAGTCATATCAAAATTCACTGTAAACAAAATATTTTCAGAAAATTGAAGTTCTGAATTTGTTGCGAGTAGTTAGTAAATAAAGATGAAGGTTGTTGGTTTTAGCTATCTGCTCAATCAAAAGAAGTTTGGTTAGAAATTGAAGAAGCTTTTTGAATAACGGTGGCCAAGTTAAAAGTTAGGGCTGCTATTACTACGATGTATTGAATAATAACCAAACAAAGAAGTAAATAAATATTTTAAATTATAATGGTAAGATAATAGATTTGGAGTTGCGAACACGAGTATATATTCCAATTGGCTAGGATATCAATGGAAATAATCATTGTTAGGAGGCGGAACAACAACATGTCATGTGGATCGAGAACTACGGTTCACAACCGACCTGTAGAGCTCGGTTTGAGTTACTTGGAGGCTTAGACAAGGCTCGTCCACATTGCGTTGAGTACAGTTTAACAACCTTAGTAACAAAATAATGGCAGTCACTACAGAAAGATTCCCACCTAATTTCCTGTAAATACGCATCATTCTCGCTTGATGGTAAGCAATTTTGTTTGGAACTGATCAAGGGATTTGGATATTTTACTGATGCGAGTGTCGAAGTGTTTGTTTTTGCACGAAAGTCTAATTGCATAGCTCGCTCTGTTCTGCTTGGCTAACCGTCAACTCACATGGATCTCAAACATTGTGGAGTTATGCTTAAATATTTTGGCGCTATTTGTGGAAATGTAGAAACAAGTCAATGGTTCACAAAGCTAGCAATGACTCACGATTCTCAAGGTTCAAGCAACCATTGATAGGACGTAATTCCCGCAGCGGAAACAAAGAGATCTTTGTTCTTGAATTTTGAGGGAAAAAAAACACGAAACAAAGAGAAAATGTGGGAGAAATTTTGTCTTTACCTTTAAAGAACCGTTCTTCAAGGAATCACCAATGAACACCACCACCGATCTTCCCGCTATTCTCTGGAAACGATGATCTCGCTTGTAGGAGCTTTGTTTTTGGAAAACAAGAGGGTATTGAGATAGAGAGATTGAAAGAATGTCTTGATGGGATCATCCAGGAAAAAAAAGTGTCATTGTTTTTTGCAACACAAATCTGCATACGAAGAAACCTCCACTTCCGTACAAAGCAGGGAAGTGTGTTTAATATTAATATTAAATAATATGAATTATATTAATATTAATAATTAATAATTAATATTAAATAATATGGATTATATTAATATTAAAAATTAAAAATTAATATATATGAATTAATTAATCTTATAAATTAATTATTATAAATTAATTAATTATTAATATAATTAAAAATTAATTAATTAATTATATATTAATTAAATAAATAATTAACCCTTAATTATTGATTCCTAAAATAAAATCATATTCTAAAGCAATTCTCTCACATAACCTATAGTTTTGATGTACATCTTATGCATATTATTTTTAACCTATAGTTTTAATATGAATCCTATTCATATTGATTTTTATTTGAATCTCATTCAAATATTTTCTCTCATATATATAGTTTCAATTTAGAATAAACCATATATTATAATGTTCAATATATATATAATCCCTTGAGCAATTTGAACATTTCAAAATTTTTCAATGATATGAGATTAATCGGTCAAACGTATTGTTTGAGTTAATCAACATTCGTTAACTACAGGTCACGCCACTAAAGACCCGTAGTTGCACTCTTCTCACTGCATAATATTCTCGTGTCCACGGATATACGATGTAAGGACGTGTTTGTCGTTTGTTAAAAAAAAAAGAAACAAAGAAATTTTGAATAAGGGCGTTTTGGTCTTTTGGCAAAAAAAATGAAATTTGGGATTTTTTAGGGACACATGGTGTGTTGGTGTGTGTGGCGTGTTAAGGAAAAAAGGGGGAAGAAAAGAAAAAAAAAGAAGACCGAAAGGTAAGAGACCCAGAAAAACAGAGGAAAAAAAAAGAGGGAAAGAAGGAGTCGATCCATTTGTTTAATAGAGAAGAAATTGATGTCATTTTGAGCCATTGCTGAGTTGAGGTTGAAATTTGGGTAAGTTCTAGAGATTTAAGCTTGAGAATCTTAAGTCCTAGGATTTTTGTTATTGTAAAACTGTAGGTTTTATGAAATAAAGAGTTCTTTGAGATTTTTGGGTCTTTCTTGAGATTAAGAACTGAGAATGTTTGTTATTCTTAGCTAAGAATGAAAGATGAACTTATGGGGTTCGATTTTACAGGGGATGTACGATTTCGTTGGATTTTATGGTAGAAATTTTGTGAAGAAACCGTTGGTTTTGTAATGGCTATAAATGGGAAGTAAATGTGAAAAGAAGTTAATTTGTGTTCCTCGGTGTAGATTAAGGAAAACCTTGTGGGCTGGAGAAAATTTCATAAGAGAA
>NW_019104813.1:79761-103649 GCF_001995035.1 Momordica charantia | reverse complement strand
TTTTATCATGTTTCATGTAATTTTGCTTAGTTTAATTTTGTTTTTGTCTAATTTCTTGTAGTCTTATCATGGGTAAAGAATCCATAAGGTGAAGGAAATCTGGCAAAATTTATGAGGTTGGGACGTTTGCATGGACAGGTATAGAGGAGAATTAAAAGCAAGTAAACTTTTGGCAGAAACAAGGAAGGTGGGAGCATTAATCTCCCTGATGAGGAACGTGGTCATCATGCGTGCATTCGCAAGAAAGAAGGTTGTTGCATCATTGAGGCGTGGGGGTGGGAATAAATGCAAAAGAATATATCAAAAAAAGGAAAAGAAAGATGGAAAGGGAAATTTGAGTAAAACTTTTGTGGGGAAATTTAAAACAAAACTGTGGGGTGACGTGGCGGTATCCTTCTATTTAAGCCCCTGCCATTTTTCTGTCACAGACCCTCCTCTACGAATCCTAATACCTTCGAAAAATGTCTCGCATCAAGCAAAAGGCTAACCACAACTGAGCCTTGGAGGTTCAGTTATCTAAAACTGACCAATAGGTGGGTGAGTTCACCGACACTACATAAATGTCACGTCCAACAATTCGTCTGGTTCGCAAAGTTCCTTGCATGTCGATCTGACGAGCTTCGAACAGGGTCTTCATGACTATGTTGTTCAGGAGCAAGAACTCCCACGGCCGCCACAGCCAACCAAGAGGAAGAGACCGCGATCGTGCCACCCACCTCATCCCCTATTAAATCATCCACCACGACACCCCTACCAACCTTCTCTGAGTGCCTCCAGCCCTCACCACACATAGCTTACCGACTCAAGAACTCTCCTTTGCTACCCAAGACACTGTATCGCCTTGCCTTACTGTAACTCTTATGTCAATCCAATAAGCCCTAGTGCAGGATGCTCTAGCATTTGTGTGCGAGCCTACTAATGAAGCACATCTAGTTCTTAAGGAGATAGCTTCCACTAACCAGGTGAAAAGGCAAACGCATCTGGTCCGATGTCTCGCACGAGGATTAAAAAATGCAGTCCTGAACTTCTCACATCCCTCAGTCAGAGTAAGAAGGTGAAGACGTCCAGTGCCAAAAAGCATCCACGCGTTATTCTACTACCGTCATAACTTGGTGATAACAAGGGGAAGAAGCCCCTTAAGTCTGTAAAAACTATTTCCTCATTTGAGAGGAAACAACAATCCTCTTCTACTTCTGTTTTGCAGGCTCCAACATCATCTGCCCTTAGAAAGTAGCTCAATGTGGTGCTCCTTCATGAGGCCACCTTCTGTCGTTTTTGTAGATTATGAGGCAGAGGAGAACTTCAAGAAAATCTGGAAGAGAGAGTTCTTTCTGGAAAAAGGGTTTCGCCCATTCAAAATCCCTCCCTTTATGCGAGAGGTCGCTCAGAAACACGGGTGGGAGCACTTTTACGAGTCGCCTATCCCAGTGCTAACAGGGATGGTATGGGAATTCTATGCAAACTTCGATCCTAATAACTTGAAGTGCACAGTAGTAAGGGGGATGAAAATCGATTTGTCGCCAGAGCGCACTAGCAAGACGTGGAGGTTGCCAAAAAGGCCAAAGGCGTTGTTCGATGAACAGGTGCACACCCCACGCTGCAACAATTGGAACATGCTCTCTGAGTGGTGGGCATAAAAGAGGCTACTTGGATGGTCATGCCCTAGGGGACTTGTTCTTTGATGTTGGCATTTCTAACCCATGAAGCGAATGTATGGCTTTATTTTCTTAAAGGCAGGATTATGCCGATAACCCACGACTCATCAGTCACCAAAGAGAGGATGATGCTGCTAGCCTGCTTGTTAGAGGGCAAATCGATTGATGTCGGGAAAATCATCAACCGTGACATCATTACGTGTGCATCAAAGAAGACTGATCGACTTTTCTTTCCAAGCCTGATCACCAAGCTCTGTTTATGCTGAGACAACTCTATGCTGAATGACGAAGAGCTTCTGAAGGACAAGTTATCAGTGATTGACAAGCTTTGCTAGAGCGTCTGATGCTCCCCGTACTTTATCGCTGAGGAGTAACTCCCTTAGGAGCCATTAATGAAATGTTGAAGCAGCTCACCAGGCTTGAGGGAGCCCGCTCTAACTTCACGAAATATTTCAAAAAGAGAAAGGATGAGCTCCCGGCCACATTGAACCACCTGGTAAGAAAGTCTACCTCAACATCATCCACACTCCACCCTGCCTATAGCGATGAAGAATCTGTTGGAGGAGAGTAGTTAGTCTAAAGAGGAAGACCAGCTAGTTGGCAACTCTTCAGTGGGAGAAGAGAGCGAAGAAGAAAGCTCTATTTGACCGCAAGAGAAAGTCCCTTTCCTTTTGCCCTTATGAATTTGACACCTCCCCAGGATGTTTTGCATTTCCTTTTTTTTTTTTTTTTTACTTTATGCCATTTTAAATTCCTTGCATTTAACTTCTGTAGTTAGATTAGCTATGTCACCGCACAAGAGAAAAGACTAAAAATTTGAAATGAAAGTTGAATATTTCTGCTAGTCTTTTGCTCTGTGCATCTTGTCTCTGCCCTTGCTTTGTTTAGTAGTAGTAATGCCAGCGCAGGTGCAGTTCTGAAATTCTGTCTATTCTAGGGTAATTAATTGCGGATAACAAATGATTTTCCCTCTCTAGTTTAGGTTTTAGTACCAATGCCCCAGCATCGCCTTGTTAGTACTAGTCATAAATCACGTGCACTTAGTTGATAATTCCCAATAGCTCACCTCTTGTTAAGAAACCCTTGAGACTTGGATCTAAGAACCTTGTTAACGAACAACACTTATAGAACTCAATCTCAAAAACCCCAAAAACAAGTATGGAATCGACCCAAGGAAAAGTTTAAGAACAGATTACCTTGATATATATCAAGAGTAGAGAAAACTCGTTTCTAAACTCGTGATTCTAATCACTCCACAAGAGGTATGATCAACACCGCTTGAATGATTCTAACATACAAATTCTAAAGACATGAGAAATTGCACAAGAAATGGGAGATAAAGCTCTCAACCAAGCTAATGAGAAAACTCACTTTTCATTAAACTTCAAATTGTGTTTACAACCAGACATCTCAAGGCTATATATAGTCATCCTAGCAAGCCATATGAAAGGTTTTACGAAAATGGAAAGACTCATAACTTACAAGAGAAAAGACATGTAAATGTAAAGACATAACCTACCAGAAATGAAAAGGCTTGCAAATAAAAAATCATAACTTAGAAGCAAATGAAAATGTTAAGAACATGGAAATCCAACCAAAATAAGTGCAATCCCGTCCATAATGAGGGATGAGAGTGTTTGACTTGGTTTTGAATTGAGTGAGTTGACTTTGACTTATCTTGATGGAGTTGACTTTAATATTGACCAAGTAGACTTTGACTTGTCTTAAAAACAACTTAAAATTGCATAACTTGCACCAAATTTCCGAGCTCTTGATCTTGTAATCGGTCCATGAGACATGACAAAGGGAGCTCCTTAGTCTATATCACCTCTCCAAGTCCGGACCCGACTTTAGTATTTCCCTCAGAAGGAAGAAAACTTACATTGTGTCCACGGGATGAACCCCTCCTTATATAGGCCCAAAACAATCCATTTAAAATTTAGATCGTGTAATCTTTGCTTTTAAATCAAAAATCAAATTTAGATTCTATTTTAAAATTCCAAACCTTAAGCGAAGAGAAATCAATTTGAATTTCAATCTTCAAATCACATATATATTTTTTAATATTTCTTTTTCTATTTTTAAAATCTTTTTTCGGTATATTTCAAATTTTGAAAATCTCGTAATCTTAACCAAAAATCAAATTGAAATTGAAATTTCAAATCCCATGATTATTCTAAATTTTTTTCTACTTTTTAATGAAAGACATAAATATTTTTTCTTCAATTTATTTTTTAAAAAATTAAAATTTGACTGGACCAAATACCGAAACCTGCAATAATAAATGACGTGTCCTTGAATTAGCAGTTTCAAAATATATGGTCCTTGATGAGTTGGCCGTAATTGATCTCGTGCCCTCACATCATGCAATATACAAGCATGACTCTGTACCGTTTAATGGTGGAGTCATGTGCCGTAGGCATGATTCTATTCTTGATGATGTATAGCCACTAGCCAGATTGAGGCAATATCTAGTGGAAGTAGAGTGTGAGCTCCAAGCCTTTATACCATCCTTAAAAGAACCTGGCTTGGCTACAAATGTAAAGACTTCAACCATTGTATTTCCATATTTCAACTCGGACATTTTCGGGATGTCCCTAGTAACCAACGATCGACTCCTTTCATCCTCGAGGTACCATATTGTGTGTTTATCTCTTTTGATTAAATTAAATGGTCTTCCCTTAAACTTGTTACACGAAGGACAGTCGATCAAAAGAACGAAAATCAGAGAGTTGATTCTACACCAAACCAATCTGAAAATTCTAGAAATGATGTTGAAAATCCATCTTCTATTCCTATTATTGATGTTGAAAGGTCGAATAACCTCTCTTCTATTTCTAAGGTTTAAAATACCTTGCCTATTATTTTTTATATCCCAATGTTCCTATTTTTTATAGAAAAGGGAAGGTACTCAAAATTGCACTAAATATTTCATAGCAAATTATATATTACATGAAAACTTGTCAAATGTTCATAAGATTTTAATTACCTTTATAATAGTTCCGAGGTATATACAAGATGATACAAATTGGAACCATAAGTTATGGTACTTGAGAAGTAACAAACCTTACAAAAAGATAAGAAGATAAAAAGGTACACTAGGATGTTTAATTACTAATAAAGTGTAATGTCCATGGTAGTGTTAGAAAGATGTTTAGACTGGTAGTTAAAAACTTTACCCAAACTTATCAGATTTATTATTAGGAGTTGTTTGCCCTTGTTAAGATTAACTACGTCATAGTTCTCTTATCTCTTGCAACTAAACTAGATTGGCCACCAGATCTAAAAAAATGATTTTCTCAATGGTGATTTTAAAGAAAAATAAGTTTATGAGTCTACCACCAAGATTCCAAATGGAGCTTAAAATAGTAAAGTTTGCGTATTAAAGAAATTATGGTCTCAAATAGTCTCCAAAAACTTGGTTTGAACCATTTGTATTTTACTAGTTATGGATGCCTTCAAAGTCAAGCATACCATAACTTAACATTCTAAGAATAACAAAACTGCAATCTCATGATGAGTTTGATAACCATTTCGTCTTTTGTTTTTGGATTTTTGTTTTTTGTTTTTCAAAAACAGAGTTGTCTGATAACCAATTAAATTTTTTGTTTTTTATTTTTCAAAAACCATTTTGAAATTCTTTGTAAATTTAAAAAAAAAAAAAGAAAAAAGAAAGTAGTTATGAAAAACAGGTTTTTGTTTTTCAAAATCTATTTTTTCCTCTGATATTCAACTTTTTTTTATCATATTTATTTCTAAAAAATTTATTTTTCACTCTAAATTTTTTTTATTTCTAAATTTCTCTTTACAAACTTTATTTTTTTCTGTCTAAAATTTTCATATTTTGAATATTTATTATTATTTGTCTCTCTTCAAATTTGTCTGTATTTTTGTTTTTTTTTCTAACAGACCAATTTCATTTCTCTCTTTAAAAATTTAATATTTTTCCTAACTTCTCACTAAAATTTCATATTTTAAAAATTATATTTTATTTTCTCGTTCAATTTTCTTTCACGGTAACTTTTATTTATTTCTGTATTTATTTATTTTCTATAAAAATTATATTTTGAATCTTATTTTTATTTCTAAATTTGTTTTCATGGTAATTTTTCTCTTTCTTTATAATTTCTTTTTTTTTTCTTTAACATATTTTTTCTTCTAGACTTTATTTTTTTCTCCAAAATTTTTCTCTTTTTGTCTTTAACTTTTTTTTCTCCTAAATATTTTTATTTATCTTCCAAGTTCGTGGATATCGAGGTTCCACAAGCGGTACCTGATACTGTATTTGAAGCAGTTGCTCAAATTAACTGATTTATGTATAGGATTCCATTCGCCCCATGGTTGGAAACTAATGATTGGTTCTGTCTACAAAGATTTTGGATTTTCTCATAACGATGAAATTATATCCGGTCTTGTTTCCACTTTTCCAGTCATTCTTGACACAATTTTTAAATATTGGATCTTCCSTTATTTAAATCGTGTATCTCCGTCACTTGTAGTGATTTATCATTCAATGAATGACTGAAAAATCTAATGTTTGTTACTTTGTACATAAGTAAAACATTAAAAATTTTAGGGGATTTGTAATGGGTAGCATATAAGTTTTCTATATTTAACAAAATAGCATGCCTTTTTGATATTTTCAGATATAGCATTTTTTTTTTTAAATTCTGATTTTAAAATTTTCAGTATTCCCAAATTACCCTTTTTAGTTATCGCTTCGTTATTATATATCAAATATATATCACATATATATCAGGAGTATATCTGACAACATTAGTATATCAGAAGTAAATCAATAGTATATCAAAAGTCAATCAGTTCTATATCAGTTGTAAAATAGTAAATCACTATTTTACATGCTTTAACCCTTTGTCTTGTATTTTTTTGATCAATTAGAAATTAGTAGGTATTGGCATGCATGAAAAATGAGAAAAAAAATTTGATACTTATTGAAAATGAGAAAGAAAACTTGAAAGGAACGTGAATGTGAACGTCAATGGTGATTTTCGAAATTACTGTGAATGAGAAATCAATTAGAAATTAGAGGTAAATAGAAACTTAGGGTTTTTTGTATATCAATAATATATCACTGATATATCAAGTATACATTGTACATATATCAATAGTACAATTAAGTTTTATTTAAAGTTTTAAAGATCAAAATGGAAGCAGCAAAAATGTCATTCTTAAAAGGTTTAAATATCATTCTTGGGTAGCAACATCAACATCAAATCAGCAGCAAAGTCCTTCAACCAAAAACTTAAAGGTTTAAACATCAAAACGAACCAGTAGCATAAACCAAAAGTAGACTAACAATGTCATTCTTAAAATTCTATAAAAGAAKAAGCATAAGTTCCAACAGTCTAGAAAAGCGTAAGTTTCATTCTTKTATAATCTTTAGGTAAAAGCTTGAGACATCAAGTTCTTGGTGATTGTCGTGTTTTCGGAGATACTATCTTTGAAGCTTTCCGTTTTTCCAAATACAACACTTTTGGCGTTGGTTTATGTTGTCTTTTGGGACGAACGACATCAACATTTTCGACGATGTTTTTTTATTTCATTTTTCGTGTTTGTACCATTGCTTTTATCTGRAAAAAAAATTATTTCATATATTAGTATATCATAAAACATATATTAGAKGTAATATGTTYGAAATAATTGGTAGATATCATAGTTATATAAGAAGTAAATCAATTTTATAYCATATGTATATCAAACATATATCACTTATATATCAAGARTATRYATGTTAATCATAGTTATATCAGAAGTAAATCAATAGTATATAAGAGTCAATCAGTTTTATATCACATATAGTAGTAGATATCATAGTTATATCAGAAGTAAATCAATTTCATATCATATGTATATCAAACATATATCACATATATATGAGGAGTATATCTGTCAATCATAGTTATATCATAAGTAAATCAATAGTATATCAAAAGTAAATCAGTTCTATATCACCTATAGTAGTATATATCATAGTTATATCAGAAGTAAATCAATTTCATATCAAATATATGAAACATATATCACATATATATCAGGAGTATATCTGTCAATCATAGTTATATCATAAGTAAATCAATAGTATATCAGAAGTCAATCAATTCTATGTCACCTATAGTAGTAGATATCATAGTTATATCAGAAGTAAATCAATTTCATACCATATGTATATCAAACATATATCACATATATATTAGAAGTATATCTGTCAATCACTAGTATATCAGAAGTCAATCAGAAGTAATTTATTGTTGGTTCGGGCCTGTAGGGTATATTTGTAATTTATAACGTGGGCCTCCGGTTTTTTGCCAAAAAAATGCTATATTTGAAAATCTCAAACCTTATTGCTATTTTGCTTATTTTCCTAATTTTTTTTGTCATATCTCAAGTTGCCCCAAAATTTTATTCCTTCTACCCATCCARAAGGATGCCTCCTATATTCGAGTAACATTATTCTCTATTTTCATGTCTCTACATTATGGGGAAGATAAAAATTTATGTAAGGTCGGGTCCCAAAAATAGAAAATGCATGTCCTGACTCCATCCCCGTCCCGATTCCATTTTTTAAATAATTAGTATATTTTTATTACACTTTTTTTATACTTAAATTCTAAAAATAATTAAAAACAATTATAAAACCAATAATTTTTTTCAAGAACATCTCTCGGACTCAAGAACGAGGTGGAGACGGAGACTAAAAATTTTCACGAGCCCGATAATAGAGAGAGCATCCTCACTCGCACCCACACCATTGTCATTTCTACTCTATATAAAATTTTCTCTCTCTAATATGTATTTTTAATTTTCTAAATTTTTAAAAACAAAAAATTAAAAATGGTTACCAAACATGTTTTGGTTTTTTGTTTTTAAACAAAAAATGGTTCTCAAACATATATGGTTTTTGTTTTTTAAAAACAGAAAACCAAAAACCAAAAACTAAAAACAACAAAACCCAAAAACCAAAAACTATCAAACGGGCCCTTAATAATTTATATCAAATATATCATCGAATAATGATGAAGTAGGTTTTGTTGATCTTAAGAAACAAAATGCAAGTGGATTTCATATTAAAGTGTTCAAAAACTTAAAGTACTGGAGTTAGCAAGATCTAAGAAAATGTTTACTTGGCTGCAGGGGAGAAAAAACTCCAATCAAATCTAATTTGAAATTAGAAGCTACGAGACTTATGAAAAGATTAATCTGTTTGTTTCACATGCACTAAGATGTTGCATTTGCGGTGAGTATGATGAGTCAATTCATCTCAACGGGATCTATTCATTTTGAAATTGTGTATATAATGTTGAGATATTTGAAAGTAAGAAACATAATCATCTTTTACGTTTATATTGAGGCAAATTGAGTAGAAAGCACTACTGATAGAAGATTTATTTTTGGCTGTTGTTTGTTGGATGGAACTTAGTTACATGACGAATTAAAAAAATAAAATGTAGTAGTTAGGATAGCGTTGAAGTGGAATTTAGAACTTTGGCCCATAGAATATGTGAACGTATATGGATTAAAAATATACCTGAATAATTGATGTTCTCTTAGAAGACAACTATAAGAGTTTATTGGGACAACAAAACTGCTGTTATTATAACTCATAATCCACGTGTTACAACAAAGTATGCTTGAAGTTGACAAACATTTTGCAAACGAGAAATTTGATGTTGTCGCAATATATCTCTTTTCTTCCAACAATAAAACAAACAACTAATATGGTAATTTAAGGTCTTTGAAAGGGACAAATCGAAAATTAATAAACAAGTTGGCTATGAAAGACGTTTTTAAACCAACTTTAGGGCGAGTGTTGAATTTCTTATTGTAAGTATTACTTATCGTGTTAGTAAGAGTACATTTGGTTGGTAATCTGAAAACAAGTGTTTTCAAATACGTGTTTGGTAGTAGATTTAGAAATTGAATTTAAATTTTAAAAAATGTTTAAGGTATTTAGTAGTATATTTATAGTTCAAGGTATTTAGTAGTATATTTCTAAACAAGTGATAGTTACCAACTAAATATTTAGTTAAATCTAACATAATATTAATTAATCTATTAACATATATGTTATAAATTTTGTACAATTATTATTTTACAATATTATATATTTTTATTATATTTCACATTTTTAGATTGACAAAAATGAAAAGAGATTATAACATGATATAATATATTTATCAAAACTTTTATCTTTCTTAATACAATTCTACATTTTAAAGCTTCATCAGGATTTGAAAACCCTAAAAACATAAATTTTGTTTTTAAAATTTCAACTGTTTGGATCACAGGATCCAAAAACAGTTTTCATATTCATTGAATCCATTTGAATCAGTGAATAAAAACGAAAAATATAATCTAGATTGCATGACAAACAAGCCCTAACATTTTTATTTCTTCCTAAATCTCTAATAAAACACTATTTTTGCTCATAAAATAATTACTTGTGTACATCTCCTAATTTTTTCAAGTTCTTAGGTATTGTTTTCCATAAAATATGGTGTGACATAAAATATGGTGTGACATATAAATTAGCAAAGACATACATACTTGGCCTAATCAACAAATCCGTTTCCATTCATGAAGAATTACAGATAAAAATATTTTATTCTGCAATCAGTCATCCATATTTGCTGCAGTTCTCCAACCAAATATTTAGCCAAATGTTACATAATTAAGAGCAGACGAATCAAGAACAAGTTGTTTCCTAACCTTTTTCAGCACCTCTGTTGTGGTGGTTGTATTTGACAAAAGAGTTTTAAAAAATAGAAAGAAAAATGAAAAATAAAAAGAGATGTATCAGATGCAAGACACTTTCTTGCAAATTTAAGCCTATGGAGAAAAAATCTTCAATTTGGAAGAATGTCTATTATACCCTTTACAAGACGTACAACTGATTAGAAACACATGTTAGACTGTACAAAGAATTCCTTCAGCAACTGCAGCAGTGCCAAAGAGACCTCAACCAATATCTGGAACTGAAACCAACTTCTCAAAAAGTAAATCTTAGTCAATTGATTTAATTGTCTTTTCTCCTGAAATGTATTAACCTCTGAACTCTGAAGTATGGTTGGCAGTTGAAATATGCGAACGTACCTCGAAACTTGCAAGCTTCATAGCTTTTAAGGATTTGTCCAAGCCCCCAATGGAAGCTAACCAATATGTGAAGGATGCTGCTCTACAAGAGCCTCCCCATCCCGCTTGGATGGAACTCGTGACAGTGTATGGTTCAATTGCCATTTCTCGCATGGTGAAGCAACGATTCAGTTTGTCCTTTGTCATCATATGCCTTTTTTGTCTTAGCTTTATCTAATCGAGCCTTGCGCACGGCATGCTGGATTTGTTTTTCATGCTCTTTCAGCATTTCCTCAAGGTTTCCACCAGGAGGCATCAAGGGTCCAGAATAGTGAATTCTCTTCTTTGGAGCGAAACTCTGATGAAAGACGAAAAAGGAAAGTCATTAACTACAAAAGCCCAAGAAGGATTATTGAATGCTTTATTAAAAATGGATTATACACTCGAGAGTAAAATGTTAATATCACAAGATACTTTACCATAGCAGACTCTTTTCCAGATGACTGTTCATCTATCTTATATGAAGACTTTGGCCTGTCTAGCAAATGGTGGGACCATTCATGCTTTTCTGAAGATTCACCACCATTGAAATGGTTATACGACGCATTAAAACACTCTCCTGGCCAGTGTGAATTAGCACTGCTTTCTCCACCACAACCGTATCGTGAACCACCTCGAACTGCAACGGAATTGGAATACCGGGATAGCTGTGCAGCACCATGATGCAAATAAGATCTCTGTTTTCTAAGTTCTGCACCTTTTGCCCTGACAGAAGAACCACTTAGAGCAGCACACACATTCCCATTCATGTTTCGTGAAAACCCCAAAGTAGTCGGTTGAGTTTGTGTTCCTTCTTTGGGAGGCTCAATGCGAAAGCCAGAGTCACCATCCTCTTCAGGATTATACTTTTCACTGATACTTGTAGGATTCTGCTGCCCTTGTTTCTTCTGAATTTCACAAATTAACTACATTATAAGTCCTCCACTAAAGATGATATTCTTCTTCTAAAACACAAACTCTTATTCGAACGCATCTGGTACCTTCTAATTACCTGTATGGATGCCTGCAATTCAGCATTTGCATCTGGAGCAGGAACTGCCTTAGATTCTCTCGGAAACTTTTGAGTTGCTTCATGTTCGCGTGCTATACTGATAGGAGCTCTTCTTCTGGTTTTTCAAAAATAGAAGAATGAATTTTGTTAGAAAGAGAAACAAGGGACCAACTGGATATATAATTCTCATTACGGTAGGAAGCCAATAAAAGATATTACCTCCGGGTTTCCTCATCTCGAAGCTTGGCATCAAACTCCTTGCTTGGTGGGTACTTTGGCAAAGAAGAGGGATCGGAGGGGAGCGGTTTTGTAGTAAAGAACTGAAAGAAAATCAACATAAGAATCAAGCACGAGACTATAGAATTAAGGGATGCAAATTGTAAAATAACCTTAAACATTCTGGGTATTACATGCCAACTTTGACAGGAGGGTTTTATCCTGTCAATTTTAAATTATTGTTCTTCCTTTGAATTCCACTCTCATATTTCCATTTCTCTCTTTGTTCAACAATCATTGAATCTTTGTTACTTTTGTCTTTATCATTTATGTTTTTTTCTCTCCATAAAGAGATTGAAGAGATAAGGATAGAGCAACCAAAGAAATTCATGTTGATCCAATGCTTCTACTAAGATTGAATCTGATTGCTGTACCCAACATACCACCCAATGAAGTTCAAATATCATCTTTTCGAAGCAAATTGCCTTCCAAATTAAAATCAATAGCCTCGTCCCAGTTACTCATAGGACTCATCCTTCCAAGAGAGAGGAAAAAATTGTGGTTCCAGTTTGTTATTGTTTTGAACATATGACTTGGAAGAAATAGAACTTTCAACTTTTCCACGTTTGATATTTCTCATTGCTGGAATAATATTCTATTAGAATAAGAGTTCTGTATGTAGGTATTTTGAAAGAAATGGTCAAGTAGATTAGGTGGGAAATTAGTAAACTCTAAGGGGGGCCTTGCTATGTTGTTCATTTATATAACCTTAAAAGGACATTGGGCTTATTCATTTGTATTATGCAGTTTTGTTATACTCCTAAAAGAGGGTTGTAATTTGTAACTTGTTACTACTTTAACGAAAATTTTGTTTCTTTCAGGTTAAAAGACAATGAAGAGAAATCTTTTTTGCTTTTTTATTCTTCTTTGGATAACTCACTTTGTTGGTCTTACATTGTTTAAATTAAATTATATGTTCCTTGTAATTATAGTCCAAGATCTCCTTGGTGCTAACTGGAAGAGTTTAGATTAATTTTTCTTGGTTTAGCCTGAGACTTTCATCCCCTTCTTCTGTAATTTCATTTCTTAGAAAGGAAAATTGTTTCCTACCAAGAAGGAAAACAAGAATCAGATGTAGCATTCTACACACACCATCCATTCAGCTCATATTAAAATGGGAAATCAGGTCCAATTCTTAGTGGTTCACAGGCTAAATATTCTAAATTACAGGACCAGTTTTAAACTTGTATAGCCTAAAAAAATCTAAAGAAAAAAGGAAATTCATAACAAAAGAAAACAGAAGATTTAGCTCACTTCTTTTTTCTCTAAGAAACATACTTCAATGAAAAAAAAAAAAAAATACCTCACTCTGAAGGGCAGATGAAGCTGTTCCACGACTGTCAGGTTCCACTGCAAGAAGGACATCCAAAAGGGCCAATGCAGAGGAAGGGAAGTCTTTGAATGTCTCAGCAACACACCGCTTGTAAGGATGTTGAGGTTTAAAGATGGTGGCATGAGGTAATTTTGACTTTTTCCAGTATTCTTCAGAAGGGGAGCCACAGAGTTTGAAGATCTTGTGTAGTTGCTCCACCTATATTGATGGTGACACATTTAGTAATATAATTTATAGTATCCAATTATAAAAGGTGTCAAATTCTGTGTCTAAAAGTTACTGTAATAAATAGTTATCATCAACCCCACTAAAGTATACATCAAAAGGTTGCATACAGAAGAATCTTCAAGATAGAGAGGGAAAATAAAAAGAAAAGAAAAAGAAAAAGAAACTAACGGAGGAAAACTAATGGAGTAAAACTTATATGGATGCATTTTGTCCGGGCTTTGCTTTGGTCCATTTGGTTGGTAAGTAATCGTAGGATTTTTATTGGCAAAGAAAAATCTACCCACTACATTTTCGATTCTATAGTGTCTTTGGTTGTATCTTGGAGTAAATGTTCAATGTTCTCTTTTTCATTGCCATAGCTTTGTTCCCTTGTTAACCAGTTGGAGAGCTTTTTTGTAGCTCCTTTGGGATGTCCCTCTTTTTGTAATCTTTATTTTGGTGCATTAATGAAATTGTTTCTTCTTAAAAAATAAATAAAATAAATAAAAAATAAAAAACTAACAAAAACTTTTCCAATCTAATACTGAAAATCAATATTCTTAAGTAGATTCATGAACTATATCACCAATCAGAATTCAGGACACGGATTATTTAAGACTTCAAACTTCAGCACTCTAACAACTTCAAACCTTACACGGATAGAGATATCCTATTGAATGCCGAAACAGGGACAATAAGAGCAGATATGTCTACAGGGAAGACATGAAGAAGAAGACAGACAGCAAAGGTGGTTTTAAACACAGTATAATAAACCAAGCTTTGTTAAAAAACAAAAAACAAAAAAAGAAAGAGGAGTCTTTGCAAAGGCCACTTGTCCCAGAAGAGTAGAGAAAAAACCATCATACATTTTTGCATATAGAAGGATCCTTTTTTTTATTCCCTCGCTGCAGTAAAGCCATAGCAAAAAACCATAGTTCTTCTATTTTAATGCCAATAGTCCCTCACTTGTACCTTGATTAAAAAAGAAAGAATCAACGCCAATAGAGGCAAAACATAGTTCATCAATCATGCATTTCTTCTACAGAACATAGGTCATGCATTTGAAACTATGTAAAACAGATTTTTCTTTTTTCCTTTTTTTTTTTTTTTGAAAATGAGATAGAAATTGCTCTTTTATTTTCTTTTTTTTTAAAAAAAAACATAAATCTACTAAGTAAAACAGATAAGTAGGAAGGGGCCATGTAAATGCATTTTGCTTTAAATTTGCAAGAGCAAGAAAGGTCATTAGATATTAGATAATACCTCTGTTCTTCCAGGCATGATAGGCTTCCCAGCATAAAGTTCTGCAAGAATGCAACCAGCACTCCACAAATCCACAGAAACTCCATAGTCCGTTGCACCAAGCAAAAGTTCAGGTGGCCGATACCACAAAGTTACCACACGACTTGTAAGGGGCTGCTTTTGTCGGGAACGGAAAAAGGTTGATAGCCCAAAATCACCTATCTTTAGATTACCATTATTGTCAATCAGAAGATTTGAGCCCTTGATGTCACGGTGCAAAACTCCCTGGGCATGGCAATGTTCAAGGCCACAAAGCAGCTGTTGCATATAGCATTTTATCTGGCATGTCAACATGCATTAAGTGTATAAGTCTAGGTTCAGTCTTCCTGTATCATTATCATTGCCATATAGAATGAACTGAAGTACAACCAGTTGATTTCAAATTCCTCGACCTTTTTATACTTTCACAGTAAAAATGCACAGTATCATATGGCTTGAACGAACAAGTCCTCACATTTTCACAAGCAGTTGAAACACAATTATCAAAACGTACTCACATTCTTACCACCAGCTTTAAATCCATACAAATTATATACTGAGAAACAAAGACAAAAAATCTATTGCTAGCATCAGCATGGGGCCTAGTTTCACTACCTATTAGAGAAAATAGTAATGGTTCACATCTTTTTTACCTTTTAAAAGTTGCAAGAGACAGGTTTATTTTTTTAATGAAATTAATTATGGATTTATTTTAAGAAGCACATAAATACAAGAAAAAATGTAAAGACATTATCAGTCTTTTTCGGTATTACACTTAACACAGGATGTCCTCAGCTACCTCCCACAATCAATCTTGCATTGAAATTCTACAACTAACATCTTAACTTTTCAAATATAAAAGTATGCTATGCAGATAGCGTACTATTTATATAATTATCATCTAAGAGAAAATAACTCTTTAACTCATTTGTTGCTTCCTGTTATTAAGATTTCTATTTTATCGTTATTCATTTATGATTTAAAGTTATCATCACAGATGGGAAAAGTAAATCACCTGTGGTTCAGTGAACTTGATCCCTGGGGTTGCTGCCAACCCCGCGAGATCATGTTCCATGTACTCAAATATGAGATACAAACTGCCGGATACCCTTGAAGTAATAAGACCTTCAAGCTTCATGACATTGGGGTGGTCAAGCCTACGTAGGATAAGAATTTCCCTGGCCATAAAA
The DNA here is from genome assembly GCF_001995035.1 of Momordica charantia. Next base: position 87,566 of record NW_019104813.1, on the reverse strand, counting down.
CGAACACTTTCAGGATCCATGTTAGCAAATCGTACCTTCTTCAATGCAACAATCTTGTTTGATTCAATATCACGAGCCCTGTACACACTGCTGTATGTTCCTTGTCCAATCTACATTCAAGATATCCAAAATTGAATCAGTATGTAATTGCCAAGAGATATATGTCCAAAGAGTACAGGTGTTACATTAAATTCAATATTTTTTAGCAGCAAGAACGACCCTGGAAAAATACAGGTTCAAATGTTAAAAAGAATGAAAGAAGAAAGAGATCAGGTGACAATCATGTTGAACTCTTTGGAGGTATGTGGTTAACTAAAATGTGGTAGTATTACCGATAGCATTTAAATAATGTGGACAACATACCCAAAAAAAAGTAATAATAAAAATAAAAGAAAACCTCCTTCCAGATAGTTTTTCAATTCCTACATAGGTTGTTTTATTTGAATCAATCATTTGTGTCGGTATTTCTAATCATTATAAATAGCTATAAATCTTAGTCTTTAATATTGTATAATTACGATATTTTCATTTTCATTATTTTTCTTATTTGTGGGTCTTTCTTCTATATAAGAAGACCTAGCTTCTACACTCTTGAATGATACATAATATTTTATTCCTCTCAAAACCAACTATTTGCACCGTATTTTGTTTCCTCTTGCTCAAAGTCACACAGGTTTTTGTTAATTTTCTATTTCTGTTATCAATTTGTATTGCGTCCTTCAAATTGATAACAGAAGTAGAAAATTAACAAAAACCAGTGTGACTTTGAGCCAGAGGAGAGGAAACAAATTACGGTGCAAATAGTCAATTTGTATTAGGTCCTTCAATATTCTACAGTGCCCATTTTCATAAGAAATCTAATCTTCTTTGGCTTAATGGGTTTAAAGTCATCATCCCAGAATTATGGTATGAAAGAAACCAGCGGGTTTTTGAAGGCAAGCACAAAACCTAGATGGATTGTTTCTCCACAGCCAAGTGTAAAACCTCGCAATGGTGTGCTCTCTCCGATCTTATTCTCTAATTTTTCTGATACTCTCCGAGTCTAATCCGTATGAATTGGAAGGCTTTTATAACTCCCCCTTAGTAATGGTGGTGTTGTTGTTATTGGTATTTTTGTTTTTGCTTCTTTTTGTTATTCTTTTTACTCCTTTTGGAGTTTTTATCTCTAAACATTACTCCGTTTCATTTATCAATGAAAAGTTTGTTTCTTGTTCAAAAAAAATTTATATTGGGTCCTTCTTTTCATACATAAGAGACACGTCACTAAGTTATCATTGTGGAAAAAGAAAGAATAGAGTGCACAAAAGAAGAAAAGGAGTTGAGGCATCTCTGCCCAATGACTCAAGCAATCATTCAAGAAATGAGATTTCCAAAAGGACTCCAATCGAAAACAATAATACTCAAAAGGGGAACATTGGAAAGATCTGGTGTAATTTTCCCTGGTGCCTGCTGTACGATTACCCAAGAACTATTAAACTCTCTGTTCTTATCTCTGAACAACCTATTGTTTCTTTCCATCCAAATAGATCATAGAATGATAGAATAGTTCTCATATTAGTTTTCCACAAAATCTGTCTTTTATTTGAATGACCAGCCCAATAGAAGCTCTAAAAGGATAAAGCTCGTATCGTTGCGCATACACTAAATCTTGCAAAGTCTGGATCAACTAACCAAATCCAGAAAACATCCCCAAAACTAGTGATCTACGGATGCTTCCCCCATTTGCACATGCTAGGGAGAGTAAGGCCCAATGAGAATTTTTCTGGACTCTATGTTGAGTGTTTAAGTTCTTCCAAGCAAGAGGCCAAAGGAAAATTTTCACCATTTTAAATTTTAGGAACCTTAAACTTCCAGATCTGATTTGTCAAAGGCCCGTCAATCTTACCAAAATTTGGAGACAAAAAAACCATAGATGATTTACATGTGAAGCTTTCAGATGTATGTCCCAAATCGATTGGTCTAAGGTGATTGGGGGCTTTTTTCCAATTTTCCAATAAGGTCCAACCATTCATCCAACTCCCTAATCAAGAAGATTTATTCTCAGCTTTAACTCCAAATTCAAGCTGTCTTCATTCCACATATCTGCCACTGCATTAACTTTTGATAGAGCAACTGCAAGTAAGTTTGGAAAGCGATGCAAACGACGCAGGAGATAGCCTAGCATCTTCCCAAAATCTCACCTTATTTGCCTTACCAATTCTAAAAGCAATGAAACGGTCCCATCTGCTTCTGCATTTAGCTATTATTAGTATTCCAAACTCCTCAGTAAAGCCCACTGGGACCCTTTCCTAAAATCCCCCTTTTGACTACTTGGGAGAGATGTCTCATCTCCTTGTCTTTGGTGGATTAACATTTGGGAGTTTCTTCTAGCAATTTTGGAGGGAAAAAAAAAGGCTTGAGGATCTTCATTTGGTTGGCCACAGTTTTTTTGTGTCCCAAGTTTCAGTTCAGCTATTCTTAGGCCTTTTGTTGGTGGTTTTTGGCTTTTTTTTAATGTTCATTCTTATTCAATCTGACTGTATTGCTCCTCGATGAGCTTGTCATTTTCTTGTAGCTGATATCCTAGCTGGTTGTTAGAAAAGACATTCAATCTAGCCTCTGGAAGGTTTTCTAGGAGGAACCAAATTAATGTGAAACACTTGCAATTTGTTGATGATGTATTGCAACTGTTGTTGCTGAATAATAAACCCTGTATATGGCTTCATGGCAGTTGGAATTTGGGGAAAAATAGATGCATCTTTTTCAGGAAAATTGGTTCAGATTCAACTCGAAGTAATTTTTTTCCTTTTTACTACAATGCTTGTTTCTTTGTAGGAAAATTCTTGAGTATGGATGCCTAATCCAATCCTATCTATAATTTTCATTATTAGAAATTAAATTCCTCCATTTGCCATAAAAAGTCACAAACGCATTCGCATATATATCCTAGTGCAATAGAATTGATTTGAAGCACATACTTATACCAAATAAAGCAAGTAAAAAGAAAACAATTTGTTCTTATAACAGAGTCCCTGAGAATATATATAAACTCCTATGCAGAGAAGAGTGAGCATACAGAATGAGGAATATAAAAGAGTAACTAAAAGCAAACTAAAGACATTGGTGCAAAATCAAAATCCTACTAACCTTGTCCAACTTCTGAAAAGAGTCTGCCTTTCTAGGAATCCATCCATTGATCGCTTCTCCAGCCACAGATGTCAGCCAAGAAGGCCATCCAGCAATAACCAAAGCCCCCTTTTCCCCATTAACAACACTCACTATTCTAGGTATTGCATTATTATTATGCACTACTCTCTTTGCTCCATCCTCCATAGTTGGACGTTCTTGACGCAGTGGCTTGGCACTGGCAGCTTTTTCAATGGGGGGTGCTGCCTTCTCAACATCATCCAACTCGGGTGTCGATCCAGAATTCTCTTCCCCAGGTTGATCCGGTATCAATCGTGCCATTGCATCGCTTTGGCCTCCATCAGCATGCAACACGGGCTCTTCTTTCCTCAATGAAGCCCCAAGAATTCGGGAAGATTTACTCGACTTCAAATGTCTTTCTTTGGAATGGTTCTCAGCAACGTAGTCGTTTGCTGGGACTCCCTTAGAGCAAATGCAGCCCATACTCCCTCCTCAGAGTTCAACACGAAAACCAATCCTACAAATTTCTCTACCAAAACAAAACCCAACAACTCCTTCCTCCAACAGCGTCAAAAGCATAGAAGAATAAATAACATCAATACTTTAAACAATCCTGTATAACTTAGAGAATGTATCACCGTTTCCCAACAAGAATTCACAGAGTTATCCAATGATCCACTGCCATGCAAATATAGCAAGGACAACTTGAAAAGATGAGATAAAACCAGATCCCCAGTGAAAAAAAAATCAACAAGATCTTCTCAGAAAACTAGAAGAACCCAATCAACAAACATTCCAGAGAGTGAAAATGGGGAAAACCTTGAGGAGGGAAATCAATCAATCCACATCCAGTTCCAACCAATGCAAAGCGGAAAGAAAATTCCCAAATGGGATGCTTCTACTCCACCCCATCCAAACGGCAAACCCGAGAATTTCTGATTTCGGGTATGTGATCAGTTGAACGTCAGTTGGGTTCCAACTCGAAGCCAGAGGGGAAACTAAAACACCCAAAACACAAAACACAAAAATACTTTATGGAAGTTGTGAGAAGAATTAGAAAACCGGTTACCCTTTTCGGATTAGGGGAAGTAGGCTTGCTTGCCAGCGACAAGAAAACGCGTGAAAGATTCTAGAGAGACAGTGGGGACAGAGAGAGAAATTTTCGGATCTGGGGTGAGCCGATAAACGCGAATGGCCAGTGGTGGCTCAGTAAAATAAGCAGAAACAAAATTAACTTCTCTTGCAACGAAGAAGGAAGAAAAGGGAAAAGAAACTGACCCAATTGCCCAATTCGCCCGATTTGTCTTCAGACTCAGAAAAAACAAATTTCTCATTCGTCAATTGGGTTTGGAGAAGAGAGGGAAAGGAAGACGAAAATGGCGAAGAGCGTGGCAGAGGGCGGCCACGTGGCACGCGGAGAGAGACTTGAAATTGGAAATGGCAGCATCAGAGACAGAGTAGTAGGAGAATCGGAAAATTGATGGCCCGCCGGAGAATTTCATGGCTGAATGGCCATTGCCATTGCCATTGCCAATGGGTGTTGTAATCGTTGGATGTTTGTTCTTGATCTCGACGTGGGCCGATGCGATGTTGGGGGCAGCGCCCAGTTGGGGCCCATAAAACTGCCCAAATGTCCATTTCAGTTACCAGACCACAAACAACATTTTAGGTAGATAGAAATCACCCTCGTCCTTTTAGATATTTACATAATGAATTTCTACTTTTAAATATAGCGTAAAGTTTGATATTCTTTTATCATTCAGAATTAAGACACGTCCTTCAAAATTGCTAGTACATTCAATGAGAGGTTATCTAATAAAGGTTTAAGTGATATATGACATTTTAACATTCAAGAAAATATAGCAATGGTTTTGCCAATAAGAATTATGTTCGATCATGGGTCTAAATTGTGATGAATACTCCAAATTCGATGAGATTTGTCAGAAAATAAAATAATTCCTCGCCTTAGGAACATATATTTCGAGTATTGTGAATCAATTTTGATACAATGGATATTTTAACATCTTTTAACATGAGTAGTGAACATGATGAAATAATGGTACAATTACCAATTCGATGTACCTTGATGTATTTCATCTCAAGTATATCAAGTATACCACTAATTTATGTTTAAAAAAAATTATACCACTGATTAATATATTTCGTTTAAAGTATAGGTTACAACTAATATACTTTAATATACTACATACTAGACATATCAGTCGACATTGGCAACATGAGCCCTCACAGCTGTCTCCTGAATAAATTGATAAGACAGGCATTTTCGACCCACCAAGTGGAACCGGTGATTGATCACGACCAAGCTAAAGTTCTGAAAAAAGTGTCTCCACAAGTTAGAACCTCCTCAAAGAATATAAGGTTTTCATGAGGCTCATCTTTAGCCATCATCCAGGCATGGATACCTTTGTTTAAGAGAAAATTTTTTGTATTAAAATTCTCATATTCTAAATCAAATCAATAAGCGTTTCCACACTGTCTAAATAATTTGATTTCTCAAACACCATTATAGTTTCTTTGATTGATTTAAATTGTTCTTAATTAATACTTGTAATTTTCTTTGTTAATTTTTTTCAATTATTGTTTCGAGGGTCATAATCACTTATTGATTATTTTTCTATTTTTGTTGTAGAAAATATGACAAAGATGATAAAAACACCACAAATGATTAGGACAAAAGCTCAGAGGACTAAAGTGAATAAGATGATAGAAACTTTATCTCTTATAAATTTAGAATTGAGGCATGATCTAAATTGGATTTAGTACACTTAGTCTAGTATATAGTCCCAGTAAATAGTCAACTTCAAATGATTATTTGAGAATGAGGTTTATTGAAAGATGACCAAAGACCAAGTGTTTAAGATCACTTTTATCTCTAGATAGAGCCTTGAGAACTTAAATAATGTTTGAAATTGATATAATGGAAATTATCTTTATGACCTTGTGACCAAAGTTTTTGTGTATGAACTCATGATAACAGCAGTTTTGGAAAGACATAGGGCCCTTAACATGTGGAGATAGGATCCATTTTCACCGAAATAAACATGGAGCGGTTGTTTTCAACTATGAAATTCCAAAAAGTTCTTTATGAGTACTTTCAAAATTCATTTCCAAGATGAATGCGTATATTGTATGTATATATTGTTGTTGTATATGTTAAATGAAGTTTGTGCCCAATTTTGGAATTTGAATGTGGGTGATCGAAGGATGATTGTGTTCCCATTATTCTTTTATACTTTTTTTTATGTACTTCCAGATATTCAGATTCTACCCATTCCTATTCCAGATCTCAATTAACCAAAATTCCATAACAAAATAATCTCAACAATTATCATATTATGAATAAAGTAAAATCGAGAAAGAGAAATAGAGTTGGAGATGGAGATGGACACACGGATGTATAGTGGTTTGATCTTAATATTGATCTACATCCACTTTTAGTCATTTCACTGAATCAGAAAGCAATAGTCAAAGAATACTGTCCGACGAGAAATTCAATGAAGAGATACTCAAATTTATGAACTTGATTTGTATTTATGGACGTTCGTGTTACAATCTCTCTTCAGACGGCCATATGGGAGACACGTTTGATTTGTTGATTTAAAAATTAATTTAGGACACGTGTAAATTTGTGATTGATCATATACATAATTTTAAATTTGTAGCGTGACATTTAATAATTAGCCGAAATTTCTTATTCAACAAATGTCCCTTTTCTAGATTTATGCACGTATGTTGCGTGGATATCGAAAAAAAAATAATATGTGTGACATTTGACCAAAATATGAAGTATGGTTATTTGATGTACATATCAATTTTGCACCAAACTTTGATTTTTTTTTAATTATTATTTGTCAATTTTTTTTTTTGAATTTGGGATATGATTATGTTGGCCTTTAATTCAAAATCCTTCCAAAATGGTAAAATTTCTTATTCAATTAAGTTTGATTTGCCATGTTTCGATTTGGACCAAATCATGGCAAAAATCGAGTTTCTCCATATATTCCATGGCAAAATTTCTCCTTCAATTAGGTTTTGAGAATTTGTATTTCATAATCTAACCAAAATTTATCTCATAATTTGGATTGAATTTGGCATAAATTAAACAATTGTACCAAATTCAAATATCATCCTCCATGCGGCCAACATCCTGATTTGCGTTTGGAACAATTTAGGCATCGAATAAGCTAAAACCTTTAAAATTTGATTTGCAATTAAATGCATTCATACCGAAAATAATCGATTTGAAATTAATGTGATGGAACAATTGTGTCTTCTACGTTGTATATAAATGAAGACATTGCCGGCAAGTCTTCATGGATTGAGGAGTGTTGTGTCTTCTACATGGTTTGGCCGAATGAACAATTGCTATCTGAATTCTATCTAGAGTCCACGAAGATGATGAACCAGAAGAGAGAGATTTTTTTTTTGTTATTTTAGTTTTTTTTAATAAATTAGTAGGTGGGGCGACACCCTTTAAGTTTCTTTCTTTTTTTCTTCTGGTTCGACAACCTCAGTTTACTTTTTCTTTTTTTTTTACTTTCTTCATTTTTCTTTCATTGTTTTTTTCTTACTTTTATTGTTTTTTTCTAATCTACTACATTTTTTTTATCTACAATGACAATATGCTATGACATTCAACTTTTCGCTTTTCTTGAGAG
>NW_019104813.1:44933-78946 GCF_001995035.1 Momordica charantia | reverse complement strand
TATTTTGTTGTAGTTCAGATACTCCTAGGATTGGTTGAGTATCTGACCCTCTCGGTTACCATCCTTTCGGGGATGACACTTGTGAGGGTATTTTGTTGGAACTTAAAAGACCTTACCTTCTCGGTTATCATCCTTTTGGGGATGACGCCTGTGGGGGTAATTTGTTGCAGTTCAAATAATCCCAAAATTGGTTTAGTATCTACAGAAGACTTTACCCTCTCAGCTACCATCCTTTTGGGGATGACGCTTGTGAGGGTATTTTGTTGCTGTTCAGATACTCTAAGGATTGGTTGAGTATCTGCAAAAGACTTTACCTTCTTGGTTACCATCCTTTTAGGGATGACGCCTGTAAGGATATTTTGCAACGTCTTTACCAACGATAGAGCGGGGTGCAACGTCTTCGCCAACGTCGAGCAAGTGCAGTGTCTTTGCCAAGGATTGAACGGGTGCAGCTTCTTTGCCAATGATCGAGCGAGTGCAGCTTCTTTGCCAGCGATCGAGCGAGTGCAACTTCTTCGCCAATGATTGAGCGGGTGCAGTGCCAATGATCAAGATCAAGTGGCTGCAACTTCTTCGTCAACAATCAAGTGAAGACTCTATTTGGGGGATGATGCCTATCATAAAGAGGAAAACCTAATTTGATGGTTTATGCCCCTGGTGATCATCCTTCATTATGTTGTAGAGCTAGCCTTCAATAGGAACACCGTCCCTTGGGAAGATTATACATATGCGTCTTGCAGAGTCATTATGGTGTCGCCATTTTTTTTAAGTTCTTTTTCTTTTTTTTCCTTAAGTTCCCTACGTACCCTTTTAAGGAAAGGGATTAAGTCATAACGTATTTCATTTGCAATTTTTTTTTTTAGTAACTCACCTTTTAAACTCATGTGGGCTAGGAGTACCGTGCAGTTTAGGCTCTTACGAACCTTTTAAATATCATGATTTTGACCATATTTTTCTTTTATTGGATTGGTCGAAATGATGAAACTTTGCTTCACCTTCAGGCAACCTTCAAAGGACGACTTTCTCTTCATATGTGAAGGAACAAGGTTGTGAATCTTTTTGCCATCAAATTGTTTCGTATCCAAGATCTTCATCTTTCCTTTGTTTCGATTGTTTGCCCCCACTTTGAGACGATCAAAAGTAAATATTGAAGTTTGATTTTTCCTTGTGAGACACTTAACCTTCGGAAGATTGAAGGTTGAGTCAAACATTGATTTTCTTCTTTCATCGCGGTCATACTCATCTTTTGGAATATTGAAGCTTGAGAAATTGAAGGCTTGATGCGATAAAAAACAGAAGTCTTTTGTTTGATTTCCCTTGAGTTGTCGACTTCTTCCACATTGATGTAATATGTATTTGCAAATTCTTCAACTTTTTGACCATGCAATGACTGTGAGCATTTCTTACTGCATGTATTTGTTGTTACTGCAATATGATTTGCTTTAGCTAATTCATCAAGGTCTAGCTCGATTTTTCCTTCTTGAGCTAACTTTAGAATTAGTTCCTTGATATTAACTTTAGAATTTCTCCACTGGATGGCTAACGACTCTATGGTATTAACAGTAGTTGGGATTGTTTACTTTTCCCAACTCTTCTGGTCGTTTGCATTCAGGGAGTTCGTTCAATTGCATTTTGAGTAGTTGTTCTAACACGTCAGAGATGTCAAAATCATATAAAGGATAAACTTTTTCTTGTCTTTCCTTTAGAGTTAGACAATGTCTTTCATTTTCTTGTCGTTTTTCGACCTTCTTATCCTTTATTTTTTAAGAAGACTTTAGATAGGGTGTGTCGATAACCATTGATTCTTCAGGAGTTGTCTCAACATTCTTGCTTACTCTTTTTATGTCAGGGACTAAAAAAGATCTTTATCTCCTCGACTAGCAACACTTAGCTCCATGTCGTGGGCGTGAGTTACTAATTCTTCAAACGTGCGGGATTTAATTCCTTAAAGGATGTAGAGAAGTCCCCAATGCATGCCTTGAATGCACAACTCGATAGCAGATAGTTCTGAAGGGATTGAATCCCAAGCGGAAGCGGTTGATCGCTTGTGATTCAACTCATATTAGAAAAGGAATGATACTAGTTTTAAAAAAACATAATGTTTCTATTAATAATGGGGTTAAGCCTTACAGGAGGAAGAAAACGACTTACATTTGAAGACCGTTGACAACCTTTATTCCTCGAGCACAGAATTTGTTTCGACACGAACAAACGAACCCAAATGCATGAACCAAGTGTTAGATACTACCACGTAGTTACCTCACTATGACTCTAGGAATAAGAATGTGATTGTGGGATCTTGGTTCTTTGGAAGGAAAGCAAAAAGGAAATTGTGTTTGTGAGAGAGAGAGGTTCTCCGGTTCTACATTAAAACCAATCAATAACCAAAACAGAGAAGAACTCTGTGTTTTGAAGAGATGAGTGAAGAGACAGAGTGAGAGTAATATCCCACTCTCCACCCCACCATTTCCCAGCAAAATTGCTGGAAGTGGTGGGTTTGTTAATTATCGTAAATACTATAATTAACACACACACACATGTTTAGTTAAATTAAATTTAATAAATTAATTAAATTTAAACCTATTTTAATTTAATTAAATCATATTTAATTTAATTAATTAATATTTGAATCATATTCAAATATACCTATCCTTCATAACCTATAGTATTTAATATGAATTTAATTCACATTAAACTTTAACCTATAGTATTTGATATGAATCTAATTCACATTAAATTTTAACCTATAGTTTTAATATGAATCCAATTCATATTATTCTCTCATAATATATGGTTTTATAATGTATCATCATACATTATATTAAATTGTGTCATACACAATTAACTCAAATTCCCTTTAATTAAATTTGAACGATTCAAATCCCTTCCAAGAATTAATGTTCTTAATTACCTTTTACGAGCTAGTGAGGGGACTTAATGGACCTATAAATCAGAAGCTCCAACGTTACGAGATTAATTGGTTAAACTCATTAACCACCAACTACGGGTTACTCCACTAAAAATCTGTAGCTGCACTCTTCTCACTATAGAATATTTATGTGTCCATGGATATTGACCATTAATGACAAGTCAATCCTTCACAAGTGTTCGTAACCACAGATGGGTCAAATTACTGTTTTACCTCTGTGTTACATCTTGTACCTTAAGTATCGCTAATCTTCTAATAAACAACCCGGTTATGGTCTGACCAATAACCAGAAGTCCCTCTTGGATCAGTGAGAGGGTGGGACCCCTTGTTCAAGTCTTATAGTCAGCACTAAAGGAAACATTCATCTACTCCCCTAAAGTTGGGGAGGAGTGAATTCCATCTTGCGTAATTATGTTTCCAGCTCCCCATTCGGTCTCGTCCCCAAAATGGTGGAATGTTGTGTCGGCGACTCGGGCCACTCTCACTCATACCGATTAAAGAACGAGCCCCCACGGGCAAGAGTCTATAACTCACTCAGGATTTAGAATGAGTTGCCTGGTCATCCTATGAAATAGCAATCTGTTAGTTAACAGCGTTACATCTAAAGATTGGCTATTTCGTTGTCCGGTCTTATACAAACTCATTGTATAGGATGCCCTCAGTTGTATATCTCCACACGAACGACCTGGATCGGACGTCTGTAACATTTACAAAGTTGGCCGTATCCATAATGTTGCTAGGATAAGGTACCCAACCTTATCCATATACCATAGACCCTTCAAGTTATTCCCGGGACATTACCCACTTGTATATCGAGACTATATCAAATATATACCCAATATATATACTGTCCCGATTACATGACAATAACCTTGGATGTTTAGTTTATTGGATTAGATAACTGCAATGTTATGAATTCAACAACAAATTGATTGGATATAACTTTATTGAATATAAATTTGTTTTTATATGAATACAAACTACGAGTTTCGGGCAACACACTCAACAAGTTCAACCAGTCAATTTTTGCAATCGAGACTCAAAGTTCTCCACATATTGATGTATTCAACAACAGGTTCATCTTTTCGTTGCTTGGTGTTGGTGAGTTCCATCATACTTATAGTTCGCCTTGTGCTATAGAAGCGATTTAAGAACTCTCTTTCCAACTGCTCCTAATCGTTGATAGATTCAGGCTCCAGATCTGTGTACTAGTCAAAAGCGTTGTTCAAACATATTGTTTGACGAGTAGTTCTCCTCGAGTGCCAGCATTTTCACATGTCTCAACGAAATGAGCAACATGTTGCTTAGGATTACCCTTTTCGTCGAATTGCTAAAACTTCGGAGACTAATATCCAATTGGCATTCTCAAGTCATCAATCCTCTTAGTGTACGACTTAGATTATGTTAAGGAGCTTTGAGAAGGTCTGCCGTATTGAGCTCTTATCAAATTTGTGATCATATCTTGGAGCTGCTAGACAGATAATGAAGCAACTGAAATCGAGTGTTCTTGTTGTTCTTCTTGCATGATGTTCTTTCTTTTGTTGTTGACGTTCACAACATGATTTTGACTTGACTCGGCGATATTCGCAACATCTTGAATTTCGATCTGGTTCATTAGGGAAGCAATCTTATAGTCCCTCTTTTCGACCATTTTTGTCAAGATGTTTAGTTTCTTCTCCATTTCTGCCAACTTTTCTTCCATGGTGGATTAAGCTTCTTTTGATGTCATTACTTCTTGGTTTGAGAGAAAGAGATGAGGGGTGGAGATGTCCCACTGGGTGTGCCAATTTGTTCGACGAGAAATTCAACGAAGAGAAACTCGAATTTATGAACTTGATTTGTATTTATGGATGTGGTTGTTACAAACTCTAATGTATAATCCTCTGATTAATTGTCTCGAATGTAAACTTTAATTCAAGGGCTTATGAGCTTGTTCTTGAATCAATGGTTGATGCCTTCAACTTCTTGCTTGTCGAAGGATATTTGAAGTCTTCGGCTTTGAGCTTGTTGAAGACTTTGACTTGTTGATGAAGCTCTTTGGCTTGTGGCTTGATGAAGACTTTTTGAAGTCTTCGACTTTAAGCTTATTGAAGAATCTTTGAAGTCTTCGGCTTTGCGCTCATGAAGTTCTTCGGTTTTGCAGCTTGGTGAAGTGCTTCGGTTTTGCAATGCATTGATGTTCTTCGACTTTGCAGCTGGTGAAGTTCTTTGGCTTGTAGCTTGTGAAGTTCTTTGGCTTTGCAGTTTGTTGAAGTTCTTCGGTCAATTTGATAAAGACTTTGCAGTTTGATTAAGTCTTTCAGTATTGTTGCTTGGGGAGAGAAGATTCAATGTTTTTGAAGTCTTATACTCTTCAAGTCTCGAATTTTTCAAGTCTTGTTGACTTTGGATGCTTCACTTGACTCTGAATGATTGTAGACAATTTTAAGTGCTCTGAATCTCCAATTCTTCCAGATCTCTTTCAATCCTCCTTCCCCCTTCCAAATGAGGGGTTGTCCCTCTATTTATAGAGTCTTGGTGGGTCTTTTATGGGTCATGGGCTTGGGCCCAGTCTCTTCATGGGTTTTGATCCAATTAGTTGATTTCATCGGACGACAATAAGAGAGACACGTGTCATAATTTGGTTTGTTGATTTAAAAATTAATTTAGGACACGTGTAAATTTGTGATTGGTCCTAAATATAATTTTAAATTTGTGACGTGACATTTAATAATTAGTTGAAATCTCTTATTCAACAAATACATTAGGTAAAAAAACACCTTCAACTCATACCACTATAATCACAGCCTCAGCTTGTACAAAAGTATTCTTTCTACAAAATTACATACTCCCAGAAAGAATACAATCTTACTCTCAGTCTCGTCCCCTCTCTATCAGCTCTCACTCTCTGATATTCACGAAGAAGAAAACCCATTTATTATAGAAGCTTCTTTTTCTAATAACCATTTTTTTTGCAAAAGTAAAATATATTTGTAGACACCGTACTTGGTCCGGCTTTCTTTTATTATTTATTTATTTATTTATTATTATTGTTATTAATTGTTATTAATTGTTTGGTTAAAATTAACATAAGGTTTCAATGTAATTGTTTTGGTTAAAAAAGTAACATTAGTTTTAAGTTAAAGTTTTAATCAAATCAAATMATAAATTTTGTTTTAAAAGAATTTGGTTTATTAAAAACAAGTATATTTTAAAAAGAAAAAGGATTTTATTTCAATCGATTTTGTTTTAAATATTTGATTTTATTATTAAAAAGATAAAAAGATACAAATTGATTTGATTTTTTAATTAAAAGGATTGATTATGTTCTTTCTCGTCAAAGCCATAACAGTCACATATCTATACTATATTAAAAGGGGAGGATCTCGGAGAAACATTTTTGGACGCTTTTGTCCCTTTCTTAATTTATTAATTTACAAATTATGTCATTAATAATTTATTATAAATATTAAATTAATTATTGATTATTAATTATCAATAATAATATAATAATAAATGTCCATGTTCTAAACAAGGTTAGAATGCAAAAGGTTAGAATACAAAAGGTTTTCCACACTATTAAATTAAATTATTTTCTTTAATTACAATTTATAATAGAATTACAAAAGTTTTGTAATGTTTTATCTCCTAATACTATAAAAACATACTTTCTTTCACTATTTTTTCACGACACTTAATTCTTTCAAAACATTGCTCTCAAATATTATTCAATCTCAAAAACATCTCAAAATCATGTTGGCGACATATTTATCAAGTTGTAGAGAATACATGTGTCGACACTATATCTTGAATCCAAGGCTTGCGAGATCATCGTTCCATAATTTATGAGGTAAAATAAAATAATTGTGATTGTTAAGCATCAAAATATTTTAGATTAGTGTATTGATAAACTTTGATTTTTTTTTTGTTACTATTGTTTTGTATTGTTCTATTACAAGTTCATGTTGATTTTGTTGAAAAAAAATTTGTGTAAGGTCATAAAGTTTTAATTAATTGTAAATAGTAAATTAATAAACTAATTATGTACAATAATTTGTATGAAATCTAAAAAGTGGGAATATACTAACTTGAATTTAAAATAGTATAAACTAAAATATTTAATATATACTTGAAATTTTTTTAGAATTTTTAATAAACAAACAAAATATTTTTTAAAAAATAATGGACCAAAATTAGATAAAATAACATTGTTAAAATAAAAAATTAAAGTACTTATACATTTCTTAATCAAATATAAAATTCTCACGAAACAATGCAATTTAAATACATTCATAGATTAAATGATTAAATTAGTAAAGTACATATATTTTAATGAAGTTTGTATATATACATCTTAATTTTTTTCTTTTTTTTGTTTATTATTGTTATTATTATACTAATATTGTTTTTTCTCATTTATTTATGTTATTGTAAAATTAAGTTAAATAGAAAATATTCGTGCATTTGCACGAGGTATCGAACTAGCAAGCATAAGTGGATTTCTCTCCTTTCTCTCTTTTCTCAACCCTCCCTTCGTGGCATCAGTGGGTTCCTCTCCTTCCCCTATTTTCTCAACCCTCCCTTGTGTTATCGTTGGAGCTCTATTTATTTAAGAGAGGGGGCAAGCAAGCAAAGGAAGAGGACTTTTTTCATGTTTCATTCTCTATCTTCATTCTCAAACTCCTATACTCCTTTTTCTTTTACTTTTTTTTTCTTTCCTTTCTCTCTCTACCATTCATCTTCTTCCTCCTCCTTCTTCATTTTCACTTCCAAGCCCCACTCACACCCCACATTCTTGGCGGCACACTCAGGACTCTTGGCGTTAGCAAAACGGAGAAAGTGAACAAGGTAAAGTTTTTTCTTTTGGAAAGAAGCTTTTTTTTTAAATAAAAAAATGTTTTGATTGAAAAAAAACCAATCTTTTCCTTCACTTTTTAAAAAGAAAATCTTAAATGTGGTTATTTAAGTTTTAGTAAATGAGATGACATTTAAATGAATCTTAAATGCTTGTTTAAAAAAAGAAAATCATTTAATGAGAGTTTTTAATTACACTTGGAAAATCTATTTGAGTTTTAAAAGTTTTTAGGTAAAAGGAAACCTAGGTTTTCAGAAAAAGGGGAACCAATATTAAAGTTTAATTATTTTAGAGATAAATAAAAAATCTCTTAAAAGGAAAGTTTTGCTTTTAAGTTTTTTTTTAAATAAGTAAAATAAACTAAGTTTTTCAAAAAAAAAAAATAAATAAAGAAAATCTTGTAATTCAAGTGTTAAGTAAGTTTGAAAGCAAATAAAAGATTTAAAAGAAAACCATTTTTATTTTTTTGAATCTAAACAAAAAATGAATAAGATTTATTTATTTTTTGAATAAATTTGATTTTAAATAGGAGATTTAAAAAAAAAACGAATTTCAAATCCCTATGATAAAAAGTTTTTTTTTTTAAGTTTTCGTTAATATTTTTTTTTAAATACAAATTTCGAAGATAAAGTTTTATTGTTTAAAAAAACTCTTAAGTACATATCTTAGGGTGTGACATAGTGGCAAAAGCTTTGGGCATTGACACCCATATTATAAGTTCAAGCCTTTATGTGTACGCGCCACTCATGCTTGTTATAAAATATGAACCAATAAATTTGAGACATTTAAAATTAAACACAAAAGTATTTTTGTGACTCCAAATCCTAATATCGAAAGAGACCCTTCAAAGGGTGACATCGGCCGCTCCGCATCGCGATGAAGTTGCGACAATATTAACAAGAAAAAGGGGACCTCATAGCCCAAGGCCAAGGCACAAAAGCAAGTGAGATAAGCTCTGCCACCTAAACAACACAAAAACATAAGATTCGGCTGAGTACTCGAGCAGCAACTGCCAGGCCAAGTAGTACAACGAAAGTAAACATCACCCTGAATATCTCTCAGTAGACAAACAAGGGTCGAGGCCCCCATAAATCCGAGCATTACGCTTGTGATATATGTGGTATATGGGAGACCAAGTCAAGCTTTATATGCCGTCTCACAATGTCATAAGAGGAATCAACTTAACTAATTATAACACCCTAAACATCCATACTAAACGGACACTCAAAAAATAAATGATCACGTGACTCTCCCTGGCCGCACATAAGACACACAAGGTAGACA
The DNA here is from genome assembly GCF_001995035.1 of Momordica charantia. The sequence goes on along the minus strand of NW_019104813.1, from coordinate 69,899 downwards.
CTAAGGCCATTTGTGCAACCAGTCCCTCGTATTAGAGCCTATCACGAACTGCTAGCGAGACAATAAAGGAATGTTTGAGAATACTACCTGTAAACCATAACAACTGATACCAAGGAACACGCGAGCTACTCGGCCAAATCACATTTCAAGCGCTAGACACCGAGAAGAAACCAGAAGTTGCTGGGGCACAAACAATAAAATCCTCCTTCCTAACAGAGGGATAAATCGCTCCAACATCTTGGAAAATCTTAATAAGATCGCACGACACCCGATGCCACCTCCAAACCCTCTCACGGAAAAGGAAGTCAGAAACTTTAGTCTGAGAAGAACTAGTAGCATCATAAATCACTTGATCACTCCGTTCCGGGGGCATCCGCTCTGAGGTTAGTTCTTGAGCTCCAAGCGAGTCTTTCCATCCCGTTTGGGGTGGTGGCATGCTTGGGCCTCAAGCGTCGGCATCGATCGTGGGCGAGATGGACAATTGGTAAAGCACTTGCAAGATGGACGTCGGAATGGGTGATGCCAATTGTCGATGTTGCCCACGCCCCAAAAAAAATAAATCACCTGATCACCATAATGAGGTGAAATGAACCCTCCAGGTAGCCAAGTATCATGTCAAACAAAACGTAGTCGGCCATGCCAACAGAAACGTTAATGAAAAGCCAAAACTGATCCCAACCCTGCAAAATATCCCTCCAATACCAAGAAAACCTCGAAGAAGCGGTAACAGTCCACAAAAAACGCCCGTATAAAATATAAGCCTCGTCTCCAACAAACAACAAAAATCAGCCATAATAAAAAAAATCATTTTATCATTTGCCACAAATCAACCCATTCAACTAATTTTGGGTTCATTGAGTTGGATGGTTAGTGGAATATGCTGACGATAGATAAAAAAACAGTCATATTAAAAATACCGACCTGACTAATATTTGCCATAAATCAAGTCCACTAGGATTGAACTCGTTAAAAATTAACAAACCTCCACCTTGACAACTTAATCTATATCTGACATACTTTCTGTAACGTCCTGAATTTTCAAGTTATTTTATTTTAAGATTTAATTTGTACCTTTAGTCCCATTCTTATTAATAATTTTTTTTTATTCTTTTGGAATTTTAATTTTAGGTAAATTATAATTGAAGTTGAATTGGTTACTTTAAGATAAATTAATATTTTGAATTTTGAAAGGAAATTTTTAATTAAATCTTAAATTCAAACTTTTGGAAATTTAAATTTTCTATTTTAGATTTTATTCTTGGGTTTTAGATAAGTTAATCTCTTTAAGTCCTTTTTTATAATTTTATTTGGTTTTTAATTTTGAGAAAAGGATTAGAGTTTTTCCAACTTTATTTATGAGGTAAAAATTCCATTTGTGACATCATACTTCTTTTGGAAAAAAACAACGAAAAAAACAAAACAAATACAAAAACTAAAAAACAAAAACAAAAAAAAAGGAAAAACAAAAAGGAAAAAATGCTAGGGAAATGGACAAAATAACCTAAAAAAGTTTTCAATTTCCTCAAATAACCCGCTCTTTCAAACCTACTTTTCTAACCTATTAAATTGGTTTCTCAAATATTAGGACAGGTGAAAGGACTATCATGCCCCTCTATGAAACCCACCCTTTCAACTTCCAGTTTTCTTGTTTTCCCCTATTTTCTCTCCCCTTGCCTCCCTCACCAAATGCTCAACTTACGACCCACGAAGAACGACTTCGGCAGAGTATCTTGCAGCGACGAGCGACGAACGATGACGACCCCATGACAATGAGCATCAGCACTCCAACGACCCTGCGATTCTTTGAGAAAACATGAAGCAGCAGCAACCCTCCGGTGTTTCTCGTGCAGCAACGACCCTCCCCTCCGGTGTTTCTATTTTTAGACCAACGAATCAAAGTCCCAAACTTCTCTTCTTCTATCCTTGGTTTTCAGACTTCAATCGTTTCTTAGAGGACGCCGAATCTTCAAGTTAAGTTTGATTTCATCTACTTCAGCTACTTCAATCGTTTCTTAGGTTAGGGTTTTGGATGATAATTTATGGTTTTAGTCTGTTGTGAAAATGTGATTGGGTGTTTTTTGTGATGGGCGAAATGTGAAATTGTTTTGAAAATTTTTGTTTGAGTGAAATGAAATGAGCACGAAACGTATAACTTGGGCAAGTTTTATTTGCAGTATGAAGCAATTTTGGAGTGAAATGAAAACCTGTGAAATAAATTTCGCCCATAACATTGGGCAAAACCCGCGCGAAGTTGCTCATTTTCAAAGCTACTGTTTTTTTCCTCAGCTTAGAACTCGGCTGAGTGAGTGACCAAGTCAGAGATATGTAAAAAAAACTTGTGAAAAAACTTGTGCAAAAACTAACGGTGTTCAAAAAACTCGACAACCCCACGAACCCGATGACAGGTTGGGTTGGATTGGAAAAATCCCAACCCGTCAGGTGTCGGGTTGGCCCTTGAAAAAGACGGGTTAACCCGACTCGACCCGACATACTTTTTTTTTTAATTTTTAAATTTAAATATATATATATATAATAAATATTAATTAATACCTTTACTTTTTATATTTCAATCTCAGCCGTCCATTGAGATCAACCATCCATTTGTCATTTAAGGTTTCTCTTCCTTACCTCATTTTTGAATCTCCTCTCTAATCGACCTCTCCTCCATTGTTATCCAACACCAAACCCTTTCTTCCATTTTTGTCCACCCAACGAAGCTTTAAGATCTCACCATCTCCTCCCATTACTGCCGCCTACTGCACCATCTCTTCCCACCGCCGCCACCCGCTGCACCATCTCCTCCCATCGCCGCCTGTTTTTGAAGTAGGTAAGCCAACTCGACAATCCAACCCGAAACTTTTGGGTTGGGTTGACCATCATTTTTCAACCCACCAGTTCCCACATATGGCCATCCCGAAAATTCAGGTTGGTCCCAAAACACCCCTAACCCTGCCCAACCCAACCCATGAACATCCCTAGCAAAAACAGCATGTGCAGAAATACCCTCAATTTTTTTTATAGGAGTTATAATTTTACACAAATTTTTGCACAATTTTGTTTTTGCACAAGTCTTTACACAACTTTGTTTAACATGTCTTTTACTTGGGCACGAACTTGGCAGTGTTTTAGGCCAAGGAAAAATAGTGTTGTTCTAAATGAAGGAACTTGGGGCGCGTTTTTTTTCAGGTTGGGTGGAAAGTTGGCAACTTGTGCAAAAACTTGATATAGTTTTGACCCAAGTTTTTTGACATAATATTTACACATCACATGTTTCTAACTTTTTGCAATAATATATTATCTTATTTATCCAGGTTTATGAAATGGAAATGGTACCTAAAATTCTTCCATCTAGCTACTACCCTGCCAATGTGACGTGTTTACCCACATAGAGAACACAGTTAAGGTTCTTACACAAAACTAACTCATCGGGGCAACTTAGTTTTTTTAGGAAAACAATCTTTGGTCATTTACTTGACATGGACCTCGTATTTAATAAGCCACTTGTACATCACCTTCTTCTTAGGGAGGTTGATGATAGTTATTTAGACATGATTACCATGGACATATTAGGGAATAGGGTATCGTTTGGCTATATAGAGTTTGCCCTCATCACGAGCCTAAAGTATAGAAGGAGGGTTGTTAGGAAAGCGAGTTCCTGTGTGAGGCTTAGGAAATTGTATTTAAGTGATAGAACTAACCTCATAGTGACCCAGTTTGAGAAGATGTATGAAGAAGAGATCGAGTTTGAGGACGATTATGAAGCTGTCAAGGTCTTCCTCGCCTACTTCGTAGATCTTGTTCTGATGGGACGAGAGAAGAGTCTCAAGTTCGATACAAGTCTGCTAGGTTTGGTAGATGACTGGGAAGTTTGCTGCAACTACGATTAGGGCAACATGTCGGACAATAAAGAGCTTAAAGTGTGCCTCATCGAGGAAGGGCAAAATATGGCTCATTAAGGAAAGCATACAGTCTTTATGGATTCCCGTGGGCATTCCTGGTATTGACAATATTCATGCGTGCCTTAATGTTTTCGTTGTTAGTATGAAAATATTTATGTTTTATCACATCGTTCAATTATTGATACAGGTGTGGGCGTATGAAACAATATCTTCTTTGTTTGGGCATGTGGTCAATCGTTCAAGTGTCGACACCATCCCATGTATTCTCAAGTGGATATGCACCCACTCACCTTTATTCTAACCATCGAGTAGAACACGCCCAAGTTCCCTCATTTCCAAAGCTACTATTTTTTTTTCAGCTTAAAACCTGCCCAAGTCTGTGGCCGAGTAAATGTAATTCTAAAACAAACTTGTGCAAAAACTTGTGCAAACAAATCTTTTTACAAAGCCACAGTTTTTTTCCTCTGCCTAAACCTCGGTCATGATCGCGCACGAGTTTGTTGTGTGAAAAGAAATCGGAATGTGCATGGTTCTGCACAAGTTACGGTACAAATTTATACCTTGTGCAAAAACTTGTGGCTGTTGTTAACTAGAATGTCATTATAGCTTCAAAATTAATCAGAACCCTGCGATTTTCAACCAAACATATAAAAACTGTTCTAAAAGATATATTAACGACTTATGAATTTTTCAAACCATAACAGAAAGCAAAAAAGAAAATTAGAGCGAAAAACAAAACTCGATTCGTAAAACAATAGAGAACATACCTCGTTAAAATATATTAAACCTTGGAAATAAATGTTAAAGGTAAACGATCAAAGTCGATCAGTGATTGAACACGTGGAACGCATTAACTAGTAAAAACAATTTCTTCAAAGTAGCTAAAAAAGCTTCACTTTTTGAAGTTTTGTGTGCTCCAAAGAAGAGAACATTCAGGGGCACGTTCAGATTTTTTTTCTCCAAAATATTAATGAAAAGTACAAATTGGTGGGTACAACTTACTCTCGTCGGTACAAGTTGGTGAGCAATAAATTTTGAAATTTAATATAACCCGGGCGAGGTTAATTAGTTACTCACCCAAGTTATGGTTTGGTTGGTGGGCATTAAATGTGTTTTTTCAATAAAACTTGGGCGAGGACTTTTCGAACTTGCTAAAGTTCTATCACCTCATATCTTCAAAAAATGAGGTAATACGGTAATTTCACCTCGTCTAGCGTGTCAAAAAAAACTGATTCAAGTTAGAAAAGTAAGTTTTGAAAAAGTGAGTTATTTGAGCAAATTAAACTTTTTAGGTTGTTTTTGTCAATTTCCCAAAATGCTAGGTGTCCATCCTCTTCTTCCTTTCCTCCTCGCTGCCACCCCCTAAGTTTTATACTCCAACAACCATCCTCCAGCGTGGCGTTCCTCCAACGACTACAGACGGCAGCTCATGGCTTTTCCTCCAAGAGCAGCAATCGCACGATGGCGTCTTCTCTCTACGACAGCGGCAACGTGACCCACGGATCTGGCAGCAAATTCGGTGTGCTTCCTCAGTGGTAGCAGTCCTCGACAAGCCTACGACACGAGCCTCAACAATTGACAACGTTCCTCTTGCTTCGACATCAGTTTGTGGTAGAGCACCCACGAACAGGAACGACAGTGCCACCCTTCCATTGTAGAAATGAGACGTTAGTGAGCTCAAACCTGTTGCGTGCTAGACCGGCAACCTTGACACAGATCTGCCGAGGCTCGACTGACCGGTAGCAACACACAACCCACAATGCCCGGATCTGTATGCGACAACTCTTCATGTATCGGTGCGACGTTTACTCCACAATGGGTTCTGCAGCGTTCCAGCAATCCTCCACGGTAGCACACGACGAACAGAGAAGACCCATGGACGTCGGCAACCTTAGACCCACAGTCAACTCCCGAACAACCCAAAACCGTGGTGTTTCCTCCCTCTCGGTGACGTTTGGTGTTGACCCAACCTTTTTCGAAGCTAGATTTGAGTTACCCACAGCCGAACAAAGTCAAACTCGTGCTACCCACCCCCTGACAGCACAAATTTTTGCAAGCCCGAACCTCTCTCGCCTCAGATCTGTAGTGCGAACCTCTTCATACCTCTTCGGTATTGACTCAACCTTATCCCAAGTGGTTTCAGTGTAAGTCAGAAGGTAACAACTCATTTAAACTTGCTTTTCGATTCGATTAAAGTGTTTCTATTTGGATTCTGACTCAACGTTTATCTCTTTGTTTTATGTACCAGATTTTTTTAGTTTAGACACGGGTTAGGACCCTTGGCAAGTATACTTTACTTTAGGAGTTTTTGATGTATGGTTGTGATCGTTTGTTGTGTGCTTGTGTGCCTATGGTTATTGCTTGCTTGTATGCTTATGGTTATTGTTTTTATTACTATTCTGCACCAATCTCGAGGGCCTGTTTGGTTAGAGATTTAAGAGGTGGGAATAGGCTTGGGCATATAAAGCCCATATTTTGTTAGAGGTTTAAAATGATTTGCTTAAAAAACTCTTTTCCAGACATCATTAACACGTTAAATCATACTATCTTGCCAAAATGCATGAATTTTCTCTTAACCCTCCTCTCTCCCTAAAGAAACCTCCCTCTCTATCTCCTAAAATTCATCTTTCTCTCTCTAAATTAAAATTGCTCTTCTCTCTCCCTTTATTAACTTTGGTTATTATCAAAAACTCAAATTTCTTTTCTACCTTTAAATCAAGGTTGAGCAACAAATTAATTCTACCCCTTCAAAAACTTGAATTAAAATTTTAGGAATAGAAAGTTGAAGATTTCTTAAAAAAAAGAAATTGTTTATAGTTATTTTTTAATAATTTAACTTAATAAAACTAAATTAACTACCAATTATTTATTTAAAATGATCTAATGTAAATTAATGGTTGAAAGTTGATTTTGATGAATTTTAAAACAAATCCGACACCATTCCTTTCAACAGTAAGCATATTAATCATTTATTCCCATAAAATTCTGTTAATATTTTCCTACACAACCAAATACACTTATCTTTGATTCCGAGGCAATTTAATCCTAAACTATCTTTTTGAAACCTTCAACCAAATGGCCCCTAAGAGTTTTAAGACAATTCTGAAGTTTGTAAACAGTCATTGCTTTAGTCAAGGCATGCAGCATTTTTCGATGTATCAATCGTTTGTAGCTTTACTTTGCCTCCAGATATCATAATTCCGATGAAATGGTAACACACATCAATGTGCTTAGTCCTCTTGTAGAATGTTTGATTCTTTTTGACAAATATACTATGCTTTGACTATCATAATATATTGTCGCAATATATTGTTGCTCTTTTTTATTCTTCTTCTAATTAAGAAAGGGGAAGGATGATAGGGGCACCTTTTGGATTGAAAGGAAGAGGAGGGATAGAATTGATGGAATGGAAAGAGAAAGAACAAACAAGAAAGAAGGGGGAAGGATAAAAGGAAAGAAGAAAGAAAAGGGACAATGGTCAAAACAAGGACATTTTGAATTGTATTTTATTTTAAGTTGAGGGTACTTTGACAAATATGATTGATTAGTCCAATATCATGTTTAGAAACAAAAATAATAATCGACAAAAGCCAAAACTAAATTATCGGATGATGCAAGCAAAATGGGAAGGAAAAACTATACATAGTACACATAAGGTCTCAGCAGACAATTATTAACTTGCAATTTGAAGAAATAATCTTCCAATTAAGAGTTTGAATTAGATTCCATAGTCCAACATTCCTAAAAAAGTTTCAATAGAAAAGCCTACAGTGAACTCCAAGTAGAACTGTCTAACAAGTCGCCTCCCTTAGTCGGAAAGTAAAATGAGAAGAAAAACCCCAAAAAGGGGTCTAGCTTATTCATAACTTCAAAACCAAAGTATTTAAAGAGAAGCGGCATTGAGCGGTATGGAGGAGTTGCAAAAACGCTAGCTTCTAAGATATTAAGCCAGTTCACTAACAATAATTGATACTAGTTGTTACTTTCTATTGTATTCGTTACACCCACTTGGGTTAGTTAGAAAAATCCTTAGTTATGGTTCTTTATATTCACAATCTTCTCTATATTAAGGGAATGATTTGCATTTGATTCTTGAAAAAAATAAAAAATAAATATAATCCATTTGTGATAATCTCTCTCAAGTTATGGGCAACGTTTAGTATGGTATCAGAGCGAGCAGCTTAACAGCAATGGCTTTGTCAAGTCCTTCGGTGATTCCAGGTCAGAATCTCACAATTAATCTAAGGCATCAAATTTCATTAATCAAACTAAGCGACAACAATTATTTAATATGGAAATATCACATTCTTACCACTATTCAAGGGCACAACCTTGAAAAATACATCGATGGGAGCCAAGAACCACTTCCACAATTTTTACCACCATCTACTGCTCCAGAAGCTTCAAGCACCACAGTACTTGAAATTAATCCAGCTTATCTTGCATGGAAAAAGCTAGACAAACTACTATCATCTTGGATTTTGGGATCGATGAATGAAGACATTTTGTCACAACCTGTAGGTTGCGAGTCTGCACAAGAGATTTGGGAATTTCTCGAAGGAAACTACTCCACCACCAACACAGCAAAAATTATGCCGCTGAAAGGCTAGCTTCAAGCCTTAAGAAAGGAGGTATGTCGATGATTATGTAGCTAACGTCAAGAATTTGGTGAATGCACTAAATGTTAGAATTTAAGCTAGATTCATTTCTATACACATGCATGAATTCCTAGATACATGAATTGTTAGGTTCATGTAAGATAATGTATTAAGATACATGAATAGTATGTATACATGTATCCATATATTTTGTGTCTTTTAGATGTGTCTCTTGGATGTTATATAAAGGGATCATTTCCCTCATTTGTAACCAAGCAAGAAAGAAGCAAATTGAAGCATTTCAATCAGGAAAAAAAAAAGAGTAATATTCTTCTCTTGTATGTTCTTGAGTTTAATAAGAGAACAAATTTCTTCTCTCATGGTGAGTTTTAGGGTGAATTCTAGTGGGGGCTTATCAACGTTTCCAACACTAAATGTTGTTGGAATCAAAGTGACAATACAGGAACATATTGTATATATCCTTTTAGGTTTAGGAACTGAATACGATTCTATTGTTTCAGTAATTTCTGCCAAATCTAAACCAAAAATCCTTCAAGAAATATATGCCTACTTATGTCGCATGAGAACATAATTGAACGCACGACTTATTTGAATTTAGACGGTACTCTCCCCTCTGTTAATCTCACGTCTACCAATTTTACTTATCAAAATCAAGACAAATCAGTTGCTTCTGAGAAGAAATTTGTGAAAAATTTTGCTTTTAATAATCAGAATTTCAATAGAGGAGGAAAGAACACCAACCAATACAATCAGAATGGTCGATTCAACAATCGGGGAAACCGAAATTGGAACAACAATAATCGCCCTCAGTGCCAACTTTATGGGAAATTTGGGCACACAGCTATGAAGTGTTATTTCAGATTTGATCAATCATTTAACAATCCAGCAGTACAACCTCCAAGAGCTTCCAATAGTCCAATGCCAAATACCTCAAACACTATGGCTGCATTGGTGACTACAACTCATCCAAATCTTGATAATAGCTAGTATCCAGATTTCGGGGTTACGAATCATGTCACTCATGATCTCAATAATCTTTCTACTGGAACTAACTACACTGGTGGGGAACAAATTTGGGTTGGTAATGGAGTAGGTTTGAACATCATACTGGCAATTCGTTATTTCTTCCTTTCTTCTACCTCTGTTGTCAACTCTAATTCTTCTTCCCAGTTATTGGAAGTACAAAAATCTACTTCATGTCTCCCACATTTCGAAAAATCTATTAAGTGTCAGTCAATTTGCTCGTGAAAATGGTGTCTTTTTTGAGTTTCATCCTACTTTTTGCTTTGTGAAGGATTCAACAACTGGGAAGATATTGCTCCAAGGACAAGTTCATGAAGGTCTTTACAAATTTTGTTTGACACAAGCTCGTCCCAATCCTACCTCATCTTGCTCACAATATGCAAACACATCCTCTCATGCAGCCATGCTCATGACAACTCAGTCCACTAATTCTTCTTCATGTAATAATGTAGAATTGTGGCATTCTTGCTTAGGCCATCCAACCTATGTCATTGTCACTAAAATTCTTCAACAATGTAATGTTCCCTTTTCTACAAATAAGACACCTCTATGCCATTCTTGTGCAATTGCAAAAATTCATAAATTACCTTTCTTTTCCTCTAGTACTCAACATACTGCACCTTTACAACTAGTGGTACCTGATCTCTGGGGACCTGTTGCTCATGTTTCTCGAAAATGGTTTTTGTTACTACATGAGCTTTTTGTTGATGTTCACTCTCGTTACACTTGGATCTACTTCTTATGCTCTAAATCTGAGACCTTCCAAACCTTTATTCTCTTCAAAACCCATGTGGAAAAGCTTCTAAATTCCCAAATCAAAATGCTCCAAACCGATTGGGGAGGTGAATTTCGACCATGCACTTCATTTCTTCATTCAAATGGTATTACTCATAGGCTCACTTGACCTCACACCTCTGAACAAAATGGCATTGTCGAACGAAAACATCGCCACATTGTTCATTGCTTTTTCCACCTCTGTGTATCTTATTAACAGACTTCCCTCTAAAGTCCTTCATGATAAAAGTCCAATAAAGCTTCTCTTTTATCTTAAGCCTCAATAATTATTCCTCAAAAGTCTTTGGGTGCCTATGTTTTCCTTATCTTCATCCCTACAACCAACATAAACTCCAACTTCGTTCTTCCCCTTGTACATTCTTAGGTTATAGCAACCTTCATAAAGACTACAAATGTCTTGATTCCTCTTGCAAACTCTTCATTTCCATACATGTTCTTTTTTATGAGTCCTCTTTTCCCTTATCTTCTTGTACACATCATTCTAATTCTCCTACATATTCTTCCATTATAGCATCTTTACCTATTGTATCTATATCTTCTCCGTCTGCCAGTATGCCAGTATTCAACACGTCTATTGAATTTTCTGCACCAGTGCATGCTACTCCATGTACTTCCAATACTATGCATGATTCAATATTACCAATTGATGTGTCTGATTTACATGGTGACCACCCAGATATACCAGACGTTGCAACAATTCCTTCTGAGTCTGTAAATACCCATGCCATGATCACACGCTCAAAGAATGGAATCTATAACCACGGGGTTTTCTCACTAAATTTGTCGAAACAGAGCCTCCCTTTACTAAGGAAGCCATGAAATGCCCTCACTGGTTACAGGCTATGAAAGAAGCATATAATGATTTAATGGCTAATTACACTTGGAACCTTGTATCTCGTCCTATAGATAAAAAGGTAATTGGATGCAAATGGGTGTTCAAGATAAAACGAAATTTGGATGGCTCTATATCTCGATACAAGGCTTGCCTTGTGGCAAACGGGTTTTATCTAGTTGCTGATATAGATTACCTAGAAACTTATAATCCTGTTATTAAACTGGTTACCATTCGAGTTCTGCTGACTATGGCATTAGCTCACAACTGGAGTATTCGACAACTCGATATCAACAACGCATTTCTGCATCGTATTCTTAACAATGAAGATGTCTTGATGGATCAGCCTACCGATTTTCAAGTTTCCAACTCTTCTAGCACTGTTCCCCTCGTCTATAAGTTACACAAGGCTTTGTATGGACTTAAATAAGCTCTTCACGCTTGGTTTGACAGATTGAAGACATTCCTTTCCAAGCATGGTTTCCGTTGCTCTAAGGCTGATATGTCTTTGTTCATGAGAACATCTGCTTCCTCTTCATGCTATATTTTAATATATGTGGATAATATAGTGATTACAGGCTCCTCGGCTACTGAAATTACTGCTTTGATTACCTTGCTGAATCAAACATTTGCTCTTAAAGACTTGGGTCAGCTTAGTCATTTTCTTGGCATCGAGGTATCCTATCCTTCTTCTGGTGGTATTTTTCTTTCACAGACCAAATATATATATGATCTTTTACACAGAGCTATGATGTTTAATGCAAATGGTATGACTACTCCTATGATTAGTGGTCAAGTTCTTTCTGCACGATCTGATGATTCCTTTCATGATTTATATCTTTATCTAAGAATTGTTGGCGCCTTACAATATGTTACGGTAACCTGACCTGAAATTGCATAATAAAGTATGTCAATTTATGCATACTCCTACAGTTGGTCATTGGCAAGCTGTGAAACAAATCCGTCGATATCTTCGTGGTACTTTGAATCATGGTCATTTGTTGTCTAAACCACATTCAGCACTTGCTAGTTCATGGTTTTGCTAATGCAGATTGGACTTCAAATCTCGATGATAGAAAGTCAACTTCTAGCTTTTGCATCTACTTTGGTGGCAATTTGGTCACTTGGGGCTCTAAGAAGCAGCAGGTTATTTCTAGATCAAGTAGAAGCCGAATTTTGTTGTTTGGCCAATACATCAATAGAGCTTATTGTTGAAAACGTTGAAAACGTTGATAAGCCCTCACTAGAATTCACTCTAAAACTCACCAACTTTAGAGAGAAGAATTTTGTTCTCTTATTAAACTCAAGAACATACAAGAGAAGAATATTGCTCTCTTTTCTTTCTTGATTGAAATGCTTCAATTTGCTTCTTTCTTGCTTGGTTACAAATGAGGGAAATGATCCCTTTATATAACATCCAAGAGACACATCTAAAAGACACAAAATAAATGGATACATGTATACATACTATTCATGTATCTTAATACATTATCTTACATGAATCTAACAATTCATGTATCTAGGAATTCATGCATGTGTATAGAAATGAATCTAGCTTAAATTCTAACACTTATATGGTTATGTTTTCTTCTTCGTGAGTTGTGCATTGATTTTTCTCCACCACCTATCATTTGGTGTGACAACTTGGACGTTGTTCAATTAAGTGCTAATCCAATTCTTCACTTTCGGAATAAACACATTGAATTGGATATTTACTTTGTTTATAACTTGATTCTCCAAAAGAAGCTCATGGTGCCCCATCTTCCTGCTTCAGCTCAAACTGCAGACATATTCACTGAACCTCTATCTGCAATTTATTTTCTTCCACTCCGTATGAGCTTAAAGTGTTTGATGTCAAGCTACTAGCTTGCTGGGGTATTAAGCCAGCTCACTAACAATAATTGATACGCGTTGTTATTTTCTATTGTATTCATTACACCCACCTTGGTTAGTTAGAAAAATCCTCACTTATTGTTCTCTGTGTTCACAATCTTCTCTATATTAAGAGAATGGTTTGGGTTTGATTCTTGAAAAAAAATAAATACAATTCATTTGTGATAATCTCTCTCAAGTTCTGGGCAACGTTTGACAGAAGGGAGGAATTAGAGCTCTGGTGATTGGCTGGTGAAAATCAGTAACCTCCGGTGAGAACAAGTGGCGATTAGGACAAAAGAAAAAAAAATTATTAATAAGAAAAATTAGCCAATTTTGAGGATTTCTTTAAAAAAAACTGTAGACACCATATTTGGTCCGGCTTCATTTTAATTTTAATTTTTACTATTTAATTTTTGTTTTATTAAGTTTTATTTTTATTATTTTGGTTTAAAATACTATAAGATTACTTTATTATTGGTTATAAGCTAAAGTTAAAATTAAATTAAAAAAAATAGATTTTGTTTTAAAGAATTTGATTTATTATTAAAATAAAAGAAATAAAAAGATTTGATTTTAAATAAAGAATTTGTTTTAAATAAAAAGATTTATTTTAATTTTAAAAAGGAAATAAATTTTCAAGTTTGTTATCTTTTCTCTCGTCAAAATGTTACGTGGCTTCTTCTCCCCCTATTTTCTCTAAGTTTTTTTACCATAATATTACCGTTGGATTCTTTTTCCTGGTATTTAAGGAGGAGAAGCAGTACAGAGAACGGGGAGACACACCGGTAGAAAACAAACAACAAAAATGAGATTTTATTACTTTTTCTCTCTCTTCAAAGACCCCTTTTCCTTTTCCTTTGTATTTTTTTCTTTGCTCTCTTTGCCCTCTTTCTCTCTCTAGAACTCATCTTCATCCTTGGTCTTCTTCCTCCTTCCCACACTCAAACCCCTCTCCCGAATTCACATCCGGCCGGCGACACATCAACCTCCCACGGCGGCAACGTGAGTTGCAGGTTGTGTAACTGCGGCTCCTCTCAAAACCCCGACGGCCGGTGACGCCTTGACGCGAGCTACTCCTTCGGCGACACCAGATCTACACCACCCACGAAAGGCGACGCATTCCTGGTAGGTGACGAGCGGTGGCGCAATCCCCCGGCGACGACCCCTGTCGGCCCATTTCAGCGACACCCGTAGCTTCCGACGACCGAGACTCTGGTAGTACGACGGCAAAGCCTCCGGCATCGGCACAGCCCTATTAATGGCGTAGCAAACCATAGAACCCCGACACCGACACGATAGGACTTCGGCACAGCCCTTCATCTTTTAGGCTACCCATTTTCTGGCTACAGAAAGAGAAATCCTTTTTCAAGGAAGGAGAAGATTTTATTTTAAATAAGGTTTATAAAAGATGATTTTATTTTAAGTTTTAAACTTGTATATTAAAATGCAAATAAAGCACACAAAAAAATGGTCTTTTAAAAATAAACGGAAAGTTTTTTAAATAAATTTCTTAAGAAAGAGAGAAGAGTAAATTTCTTTTTTTAATTTTGTTTTAAATGATAAGGTGGTGTGAATTTTAAAATAAAAGCATATTCTAATGTTTTGTTTTTGTTTTGTTTTATTTATTAATCTTTTCTAAATTTCTTTTTGAATGATGGTGAAAGAACTTGTTTTGGTTTTTTTTTTCTTTAAATAAATGTCTTTAAATGAGTAAATGAGTAAAAATATTTTTTTTTAAGAAAAGTCTTAAAATTAAAATATTTAGAAAAGGTAAGGTTTTTTTTTTAAAAAATAGGACTCTATTTTAAAATAAAAATAGATTTTTTTAAAATTAAATTTTATTTTAAGATAAAATGAATTTTAAATTTCAAATGGTTTTAAAACCGTTTATCTTTAAAGGTATTTCATTTAAAAAAATCTTTAAAATAAAATTTTTTTAAAAAAATAGAAGATTTTTATTTAAAAAAAAACTTAATTTATATCTTTAGATGTTGGCATAATTGCAATAGACTTGTTTGTTAACATTTACAATCCAAGTTCAAGTCCTTTTATGCCCCTTAATTTTTATTATTTTTTTAATTTTTTATTTTACTAAATAATCATTTCGAAATCCCAATGACGAAAATTGGAACCTTCCAGTGATAAAAATTTTTCTAATGGCCTTCGTGCCACTCATACCTATTAATTCATATCTTATTACAAAATGTGAATTAATATAATATGAGACATTTAAAATAAAATAAAAATATTTCCTTTTTTTGGACCAAATAAAATAACAGGATAATTTTTGACAAAATGTGGTACCGTTTTCGAACGGGTGTCGTAAGGTGCTAACACTTTCCCTACGCTCAGTCGACTCCCGAACCAAAAATATGTTTTTCGTAAACCAAGTTTTTAAAATAGGTGACCAATCACACCTCGTAGATGATTGGTGGCGACTTCAAACCCTTATCTCGGAAGAGACCCTTCAGGGGATGACGTCGGCCGCTCCGCGTCGCGATGACGTTGCGACAAAAACAAACAAAAAAAACAAACAAACAAACAAAACAAAATTTAATTTGGACATTATTTCAAATCGATTCCACTCATAAAATCTATATTTACTTCCATGTTTGGTTTCTGTTACCTTTCCCTCATTAATATTATGTTCTTTTTTTTTCGTTTAAAAAAATTTATTCAAACAAATACAAATATTATTTTAAGTTGAGAAATAGATAGATTCAACGGTTGATTTGATCGATTTTACTTTTTGAAATTAGGGAAGCGGTCAGCTTGATAGAAACTTAGCAAGAAGTGACTAATTATGTACTATATTTTGAATCAACTAAATTAATTTTTTTCCTTCATGAATTCTAGGTTTTCAAAGGGTTGTGTTAGGTTTTTCCTAGAATAGAGTATGAATCTCTTGTAGCGTGGTGGAGTTAAAAAAAAAATGAATCCCACGAATTCAAAAAGCCTAAACCGATTGATGCTTAGAATAGAGAACGCTCACTTTTTGTTTTCCTTTTGTAACTACTTTTCTATTTATTCCTCTTTACCAATCACAATAATCCCCACTATTCTAGGATGTGGAGAGGGAAGGTAGAGACATAGAGAACGTGAGGGAGCTCAAATTCAAATTAATATAAATGAATTTATTTATTTATTTAGAGTTACCATCAGTTTGATAAAAGCAAATGGTTTTGATTAAAATTTTCAATGGGGATGTCTCATATTTATCTTACCTCGTCTCATATTGTATATGTATTGTGGTCAAAGCGTGCATAGCTCAATGGTAATTGACATTTATCTCCAACCAAAACGTGAGTTCGAATCCCACCTCCACATGTTGTTCTAAAAAAAATTGTACTTGATAGTGTATATAGGACCTTACTTGGCACATTGTACTAGTGCTATTTCGAGGTATAAACACAGGGTGGCAACATTGATTTGCTATTAAGTGGATTTTACAGTATTTTAAAGGGACTGTCAATTATGGGCTGCAATAATATACTAAAACAGCTCATAATGTATAGTACTTTATAGGATTCATGGATGTCAATTATCCAGCAGACTGACACTGTAAGCTAGATGTCATCTTTACAATCGTTTGTAGCATTATCAACAACTGAATTCGAGTACATGGCTGCAACAGAGGATGAAAAAGAAGCTTTATGACTTCAACACAGGATGGAGGAAGCTTCCTTCTATTTCCCTCAAGGCCTCAACCATCTACGCCTTCTTACTCGAAAAAGAAGGGGAACCTTGAGTGGTCCTTAACCCTTGAATCGATAACCATCTTTCGGCTAACTTAGCCTCCTTATTCCTGGGAGCAAACAATTTTGAAAATTTACCAAACCAATACAAGAATATTCGGGATGGTTATTCTTGGAAACCCTTCCTAAACCATCCACGAACTTTTCGGATAGGTCTGGGAAATGCAAGGTTGTTTCTTTACATGAGATATAAGGAGTTCAAGTCTCAAGATAGTTATATTCTTGTTCTAGTATGACAAGAACCTTGCGTTGTGGCATGGCTTAGTTGCAAGCTTCGTGTTGCAGGTTTAAGAAATTTCATTCCAATGCAAGGAAGGAGAAATGAGGATCCCAAGTTCTTTATTTTATTCTTATTTTAAATATTTTGCCATTTAATTTTTCCTTCTAATTATCCAACTTATTTGTTTTATAATGTAAGAAAAAATGACAAGTCCAGGGTTAAGAGGGCACTTGAAAAAGTGAGGTTGCACTTTAATCGTGTGCCTCCCCAAAGCCTCAAAGCGCAAAGCCCTCGTGCTTTGTGGGCTTCTATTAAAAGAAAAAAAAACTCCGATGACCCTAGTAGAAACCCTTGCATTTAGGGTCTATTTTCTATTTTTGGTTTTTAATTTTCTATTTTTTAAAAAACAAAAACCATATACGTTTGATAAATGTTTTTTGGTTTTTGTTTTTAAAAAACAGATAACCAAACAAATTTTCTAATCATTTTTAGTTTTCTATATTTTAAAAGTTAGAAAATAGAAAACTGAAAATATATATTAGAAAAAATTCTATATAAAATAGAGATGACAATGGTGTGGGGCGGGAGTGAGCATGTCATCTCCCATTCTCGTGTTCGTGAAAAGTTTTAGTCGCCGTCTCCACCTTGTTTTTTGGTTCGAGAATCGAGATCCAAGTTAAAGGATCCTTATTTGGAAACGGGAATATTCGCGGAAAAATTACCGATTATATAATTAATTTTAATTATTTTTATAATTTAAAAATAAAAAGTGTAATAAATATATATTAATTATTTTTAGAATTATTATTCACTAGTATAAATAATTAGTTATAAAAAAATATTTAATATTTTATTCACAATTTAGTAAATATGTCAATAAAATATATATTAATTATTTAAAAATGGAATCAGGGATCGGATCGGGACACGCATTTCCCATTCTTAGAGCGTAGATCTGACCTTGTGGGAGCTCTTGTCATCCCTAATATAGAGACATGAAAATACAAGTTTAGAGAGATAGAAATAAACTTTTGAAATAGAAATTTTAGAGTGATAAAGAAAAAATTTAGATAAAAATAATTAGTGATAAGATGAAAAATATACCCATATTTTATATATTTATTTTACATTTTATTAATTTATTATGTTTAAATATGGGAATTTAATTATAATTTATCATTTTGTGGCAGATTGAAGATATTCAAGAATAATAATTTAAAAACGCAATTTTAGAGGATAATGCGGACTTCACCAAATTGGGAAGAGTTCAATGGATCAATACAGACACAATTATTATGGCGGGAAGCTTCAATTTGAGAATTATGAATTTTTAGAATATTTTGTAAATAAATAGATATAATCAAAGTAGGAAACATAATCCTCAATTGATTAGGAACTCTTTTATTTAATTTGTTTTCTTTTAAAAACGATATTTCCCAATTAGTTAGGAATTCCTTATTAGAGATAATTCGGATAAAGTTAATCTTTATAAATAGAAAAGTCTTATTGGGAGATCCATCATCCAAGTTCCAAGCTCCCTTCTCCAAAATTCAGTTCTCTCCCTCTACCATGAGTGGCTAGGCTTTAATTCTTTCAACTCAAGGGTGATTCAAGTCCGATTGTAAGCTTGGGAGGCTGAAGTTAGATATAGATTTCTTCTTTTTTCAAGTATTCTTTGTTTCTTGTTCTTATAATTTATGAACAGTTTATATTAATTAAATTGACGCCTTAATTCATATTAATTGTTCTATTGCTATCCATGAGTTTGTGATCCGTAATTGTCATCAATGATTGAAATAAGTAGTAAGGGGTTGGCTTATGTGTATGTATTATGACTTTTACATGTTTACATAGCTGGCATAATAGACTCTAGGGAAACAAAGAGACAAAATTAATTAACTTGTAGCTATCTCAAATTAATTAATTTTTGTTTAGTCATTCTCATTATCCTTTAATGCTATTCTTTGACTAATATGGAACACTATTGTGCCCAGTTGATTAATTAATAAGATTTAATTTTGATGTTTGGTCTAAATTAATTAAATTAGGAGAATTAAAACTTACCACGGCTGTTCCAAGTAAGTAGACTAAGTTCTTGAATCAAGATACCAATTTTGTGTAAAGCCTATGATCAAAATTACAATTGGATGAAAATCACACATTTGAATTGGAAGTTTGGTAAGATTGACTTTCGTTTTCCTTTTAGTTTATCTTTTTAAATTTCAAAATTTAATTACAAAACCCCCCATTTTTTAACTTTGAGAAATTAATTTCATTGGTTCCCTTGGGATTTGACCTGGTCTTGCTACTTAAATTTAGTAAAATCAGTAATTATTTTGGAGGGCCTCGACAACCCTTACCAATTAGTGGAAAAAAGTTAAAGACAAGAAAAATTTTAGAGAGGAAGAGTAGAGTTGAGAAGAAAAGATACGTAGAACCATAAATTTTAGGCCAATCATAAACGGCCACGTCATTATTTTTTTAATTTAGGGATCAATTATAAATTAACCCTAAATTAAAATTAAAGACCAATTGACAAATTTGAAATATGTCACATATCTTTCATTGGGCCTCTTAATTGAATTTAATTGGTTGAATTGAGTCATATGAGAATTGGATCGGTAATGAATTTTGTTCACACATCAATTAAATGGTATTTTGGTTCAAAACCCAAATTATCATGAGACCAGGTGGATTAATATTTAAATTTAAATTCAATTAAAGAATTTAGGTTGTGTCCAAAATTATCTAAGCCCAAATATTTTGAAATTAAATTGGGCTCGTAACCCAAATAGAACCCAATCCATGGGTTGAGTCCAAAATCACTCAAGTCCAAAAGCCCACCAAGCCTGTGGAAACCCCCGTAAATAGAGGGAGTCTCCTTCATTTTGAGGGGTTCAAAATTTCAGAATTGAGAGAATTTGCACCAGACTCTCTTGACTTAATCAGAGGATAAAGATTAGAGATTGAATCAACTATACAACATAAACAAAAATCAAAGTTCAACTCTACAAAATATAATTTCTCCAGAAATCTCGTGTGAACGGCATTAAAGAAAAAAAGGAAATTAGAAAGAAAGAAAATTATAGAAAGAAAAAATTTAGAGATAAAAATCATATTCGAAAGATACTTGTTAGAGAAAATAAATAAATACAGAAGAAATAAAAGTTATAGTGAAAGAAAATTGAATGAGAAAAGAATATATAATTTTCAGAGGAAAAATAGACCAAAAAGAGAAAGGAAAGTAATTTTAGATAGAGAAAAGTTCGGGAAAATATTAAATTTTTAGAGAGAAATGAGAGTGATTTGTTAGAACGAAAAGTAAAAAAAAATAAAAATACATAGAGATGAAAATTTTGGAGAAATAGAAATAATGATAAATATTTAAAATATTAAAATTTTAGAAAGAGAAAAATAAATTTCTAGAGAGATATTTATGAAGAAAAAAATTTTAAAGTGAAAAAGAGAGTTGTTAGAGATAAATATGTGACAGGAAAAAAAAGTTGACTATAGGAAGAAAAAAAATGAAATTTTGAAAAACAGAAATCTGTTTTTAAATTATTTTTTTTTGAAGTTTACGTAGAATTATAAAATGGTTTTTGAAAAAAAAAACAGAAAATTGAATTGGTTATCCGTTGTTTTTCAAAAATTTAAAACCAAAAACTACAAACAGAAAATAAAATAAAGTGGCTACCAAACGAACACTTAAATTTTCAAGCTTTCCTTTATTTTTGGAAAAAATAGCAAGCCTTCTGCAAACCTTTCGATTCCCCTTCCATTAATATGAATAAGCCATTTCTCTTGTAGGTCTGTGGAGACGGCAAGTTTTGGTAATATTATCTTAGGGATTGTTTAGCAACGTTTATGTTTTTCGTTTCGTGTTTCTTGTATCTAGTTTTTTAGAAATATAAGTATTTAGAAACTGTCCTTGTTCCTGTTTCTAGCATGAGCATGTAATGACGGTTTCATGGTTATAGTTACTGTTTTGTTTGTTATAGATATACATTTGTGCGTCCATTTCGATCCTCAGCTCAGCTTGTTTATTATAGATATACATTTGTGACAACTTGGTATCTATAACTTTATTCTAGACTAAACATAGTGGTTTTGGCAAATGAAAATTACACAATTTTTTTAGTTGATATTATGGACATTCTCTCGAGTCTTGATTATCAGTTGTAGACTGTAGTTGGGTGTTTAAGGGGAGGTTTTGTTATTCCCTCCATTTTCGAGATAAGGGAAGATTTTTATGGTTGGCTTGTTGTTTTGTTATTTTGTGGGAGATTTGGCTCCAGAGAAATAATAGAATCTTTAGAGGAGTTGAGAGATTTAGGGAGGATACTTGGGATATTATTAGATTTAATACCTTTTGTGGGGGTTTGTTTCTAAGGTTATTTGAAATTATTAGTTAGGTGTTATTCTTTTGAATTGGAGATCCTTTCTTTAGGTGGATCTCCTTTTGTGGTTTTTTTTCTATGCTCTTAAATATTCTTTCATTTCTTTAAATTAAAGCTTGGTTTCTCATTAAAAAAATGTTGTAGATACTAGGTTTAGCATAATTAAATTATGATAGATATGAAAAGTAACATATCATGAGCTTTTGTTGAATGGTCCCTTACTGGAGGTCGATCCCCTTTTATTGGACTTGTTTTTTGTATGCCCTGTGTATATCCTTTCATATTTCTCAATGAAAGTTTGGGTTCTTATAAGAAAAAAGGGGAATTTTTTTTTATGAATGGTTATATTTTTAAATGTTACTATTCTAAGGTTCTAAGAATTTTATTTGTATTAGATATCCATAAATGAATTAAATTTATCCAACCCATCAACTTAAACTTTTGAGTTGAGTGGTATTTTATTCATCTCTAACATGGTATCAGAGCCGGATGTTCTATTATGATTTCTACTTGTTCGGTCTTAAGCTTTTGGGTTGAGTAATAGTTTATTCATCTTAACCATTTGTATAGATCTGTAGTTTTATGAGAAAGGATTTTCTTATTCATTCTTAATACAATAGGATGAAATATATACAAGAGCATCTTCAATCAAAAGATTGGAAATTAGGTATCAATCTAGATCTACAAGGAAAAAATAAATTACATAGTATAAAATGAGATAAATTTAAAGTAATTCCTAAATTTCAGTTTGACTGTCTACACTCTCCGTCAAACTGGATGATATATGCTCGTCATTCCAAGTTTCGAAAGCAATCTACTAAGGCTGGTTCAATGCAATGCCTTAGTTAATATATCAACTACTTGTTGTTGGGAAGACACATATCTTAGATTAATTGCGTGTGTTTTAATCTTCTCACTAATGAAGTGACAGTCTATTTCAACATGTTTCATCCGGTCATGATGTATTGGATTTCTTGCGATGGCTATGACAGATTGATTATCACATATACCTCTATAGTACCTTCAGTCTTGATCTTGAGCTCAGTGAAAAGGCATTTTTAACCAAATTCCTTCACAAATCTCCCATGGGCTAATGATTGAAACTCAGCTTGAGCACTGCTTCAGGCTACAACCTATTGTTTCTTACTACGCCAGATTACTAAGTTCCCCCATACATAGGAACAATATCCTGATGTTGACTTCCAGTCAATTGGAAATCTGACCCAATCTGCATCATTGTAGACTTCAAGAGCTTGGTTTGTGGTCTTCCTGAACATGAGTCCATTTTCAGGATCGTGCTTGAGATATCTCAATATTCTATACGCATCTTCCATATGTTCCTTTGAAGGTTTGTTTAGAAATTGACTTACCACGCTAACCGCAAAGCTAATGTCTAGTCGAGTATGAGTTAAATATATAAGCTTCGCAACTAGACGTTGATATATCCCTCGATCAACTGGTTCATCTTTGGGATTAACTCCAAGTTTTGAGTTCGCATCCATTGGTGTATCTGTTGGTTTGCAGCCACTCATCCTGGTTTTTCTTAGTAGATCTAGGGTGTACTTTCATTGAGTAACAGAGATCCCTTTACTAGATCTTGCGACTTTCATTCCTAAGAAATACCTTGGTGTCCTAAGTCTTTGATCTCAAATTTCTTTGAGAGAAGCAAAGTTTTAAAAGGCTTGAGGTGGGCTTGAGGCGGGCTTGAGGCTTTTATTCAAGGAGAGGCGAGGCGTAAGACTTGAGGCAGTATGAGGCGTAAGACTCATTTTAAATGGAAAGTAAAAAAAGAATAAAATTCATAAAAGATAAAGCATTAAACTTTGTATTCCTAATATTATAATATTCCTATAAAAGCATAAAACACACCTAATAAAGACGAAATGAAAAATCTTGATGGTCTATCGAGGTAAATTAATACATCCAACTTTCTTGAGATAAAAAACTAAGGCTCATCCACAACATCATTATCACTATCACTAATAGGATCTTCCATAGAGTCATCGTCATATCTAATTGCCACATCTTCATTTTCATTGTCACTTTCAATATCCACTCATTCGTCTTCATCCAATGTCGTCAGCATCTTCCCTTTATCTGTTTACAAAATAAATTTTGTAAATTTAGAAGTTAGAACATAAGTTATTACTATACGTAACTTATAAGTTATAACATTAAAAGAGAAAATTAAAATAATTTGCCATAACTTTTAAGTCACGTACCATTACTTCTACATTTTGGTCGTTTCATCTTATCACTAACATCTCTCCATTGGGTACTATTTCCTTTTCCAAGCTCAAAAATATTGATGTTAGGATCATCATCATGCTCAGTAAAGGCATCAACTCCAAATTCACTATCCCTAGTGTTCTCAACAATCCACTCATCATCTGATGCCAAATCATCTAGTACCAATGGTTCTTCTTCTTTGAGAGCCTTTCACTTTAGGTGCTTATCCTTTAATCTTTTATTGTACATGATATAATCTAAGTTATTTAACTTAGTTGCACTCAAACGATTCCTTCTCTTTGTATACACCTATCAATATGAAATAATTTATCACTAAATTTAGCGACAACGTCTTAAACAATTGATTAGAAGTTAAAAATGAAAATTTTCTATAAACCTGATTAAATGTACTCCAATTACGCTTGCAACCAAATGTTGAACAAGTAAGACTCAAAACTTTGATGGCAAATTTAGTTAGTTCTGGTGTGCCATCACCAAATTGGGTACACCAATCAACTACATTGTCAAATATCATATCAAGTTAGGAAACCAAAAGAAATAATAGGTTATATTTCATCTTGTTACCTAAGTCGCTTTTTGCAAGATCCTATTGCCTGTTGGAAGCCAAAAAAATCATTCCCTCATTCGAAATGAATCGATTTGAAGATCAGTTTTTACTCTATCATTTTCATCAACTATCATTTTGTCCATACATGTATATAAACCCAACTTGATCTCTGGATGAATGGAAAAATTATCATCATATTGAAAATGTATGATACATGACAACCCAAGCGTATTGGACTACTCGAGCCACAAGCCACTTGAATCCAATCGTATAGATAGTTCAACCCGAAAGGTTAAGAATTAGACGGATTACCTTTGTAGTCAATGACCTTGAGCAGACAGAATACTCACTATGCTCAAAGTTGGAAACAGTCCACGAGTTTTGTGACTAACCAACCAAGCATGCTCCAAGGGTAAAAATATGGATGGGGGAGGGGTTTGCACATGGCAAGGGTGAAAACACTCTCAATTTTCTATTAAATGATAATTCCAAGATGATCCAAACAAAGGGGTACACGTCTCAGCTAAGGCCCATGGCCTTTTTTATAAAATGTTAAATAATTAAATAAAACATAAAATCAAAATAAAATCAATTCAAAAACAATCCTTGCCGATAATTGAAAATATTTTCTAAAACTAGAAAAAAATAAGAAAAAGATCAACGATATTCCCTAAATGTTCTTGGAACAATTTAGGAAAAGATTTCCTAAAATGTTCCAAGAGTGGGCGGCAAGGAACGTCAAGGGGGCAGGCGC
>NW_019104813.1:31605-44731 GCF_001995035.1 Momordica charantia | reverse complement strand
TAGATAAAGTTGCTTACTTTTTTTGCTTTTATCAAGGCTTTCTTATGTTGAGGCAGTTCACCAAGCTTCTGAAGCATCAATTCGAGACAATGGACAGGACACGGAGTCCAATACAAATGCTTTTGCTTTTCCATCAACTTTTTTCCAGCTGTTTTGTAGTTTGATGCATTGTCTGTCACAACTTGAACTACAAGATTCTCTCCAATTTCAACTACTACATCATCCAAAAGTTGAAAAAACATGTTTGCATCACTCACAGTGTCTAAAGCGTCAATAGATTTCAAAAATACTGTTCCACTGGGTGAGTTTACAAGAAAATTAATAAAACTTCTTACCCTCATATCCTTCCAACCATAAGATAAGATTGACACTCCAGTGTTTATCCATGTCTTGCGTGTGTCATTCACATATTACGCGTAGTTTTCATCTCCTCTCTCAAAATCCATGAACTCAATTCATGCATACTTGGTGGTTTCAAACCTCGACCATAAAAACCAATGAATCGACACATATTTACAAAAGAAAGACTTCTAGCCACGTTAAATGAAATACCATTTTCAGAAAGATACCTCCTAATATCCATACAAACAGAATTGCGAGCCTCTTTCACATTTATAGGAGTGTGACTTGATTTTGAACCTTACTTCCACCATCGGCATCAACATCACCAACATTAGTCACCATGAATCAATCCATTGGTCCTCGAATTCCTCTTGAAGAAATATCCCAGCTACTTGAAGTTACACCACGATAATATGAACCATCTTCAACCATTTCTTCAAATTCCTTCAGACTAGTCATCTTGGTCATTTCTCCATTTTCGAGATAATCTTGAATCTCTTGTTTAACCTCGTTAGGAACTTTATTACCTGGTGCAACATTTGTACGTGTTCCTCCCAGATGACCGTTCATTCTTTTAACACCAACTTTTATAATTTTGTTACAAAAATTACATTTCAGATAAACATAACATTTTTCTATTGCACCTCAGTACCATACTTCCATGCTGGATCTTTTCTAGCCCATTTTAATTGTTTTTTTTTAACATTTCCATCCATCTCTATAGAAATAACAAGAACAAGGAAAGAATTAGGGAAATCCAACAAAAAAAAAAGAAAAACATAATAAAAAAAACCAAAAAGGAAAGGAAATAAACAAAAGAAAAAAATTGAAAAAGAAGGGAAATCGACAGTAAGTAAAGTAACAAATAAACAAAATAAAACAAAAGTGAATACATAGATAAAGGAGAGAAAAACAGAATTGAAAATTTTAATTTGAAAATAAATTGAAAAATAAAATGATAGTAAAGTAGGACTAATAAATCAGAGAACTTAAATAATAAAAAATAAAAAAATAAAAAAATAAAACAGATGAATAGGATATATAACAGAAAGAAAAATAAGAAAAAACAAAGAAGAAGAAAAACAAATTTGAAAGTTTGAAACCAATAACCCAATCAAATAAAATATTAAAAAAAGAAAAAAAACAGAAAGTTGAACATGGAGATAAAAAGAGAAAAAGAAAGGAATAAAAAGTCGTACTTTTCTGCTAGCAGTAGAGCACCACCACCGCTTGACTATTCTTTAGTTGGATTACTTTTCTGCTGAATGCTAGCTTTGGTTGGACTTTATTTGTTTTTCGTTCCAATTCCTTTCCAAATCTTCGGCGGATTTTCATTTTCCAAAATGATAATAATAATATTTTATTAAAATAATTCTAGATATTTGAGATCTCCCAGACAAATAATTAGTTGCCTTTTCAATATTTAGTCCTTTACAGTTATCGAGAATGACCCATCACCATAAAGCCAATACAAAATAAAAGGCTTACGCCTAAGCCTTTAAGGCGTACAAACAGAGGCTTATGCCTCTACCATCAAAGGAGTACGCCTCTTTTTGTTTGTATAAGGCATAGATACTAAGGCTTTTTTCTCCGCCTCGCCTCAAGGCGTGCCTCAAGACGCACACCTCGTCCGCTTTTTAAAACATTGGAGAGAAGTTGCTTCTGTCAAATCATTTCCTCATAAACATTTGCTGTGAGAATTATATCATCAACATTTACTATTAATACAATGATCTTACTTGGTGAGAAATGCTTGATGAATAGGATATGATCGGATTGACACTAAGTATAGTTATCTTGCTTCAACACAGTTCTAAACTTTTCAAAACCAAGACCGAGGTGACTGTTTTAGTCTATAGAGAGACTTCTTGAGTTTACATACCTTTCCTCTAGTATACCTATTCTCAAATCTAGGAGGTATGTCCATGTACACTTCCTATACTGAATCGCCATTTAGAAATGCATTCTTTACATGTAGTTGAAACAAGAGCTAATCTAGAGAAAATTACCCGAATAGTATTCAGCTTGGTAACTAGAGTAAACGTTTCTTGATAGTCAATCCCATAAGCTTGGGTGAATCCTTCAGCCACAAGGCGAGCTTTGAATCACTCTATACTACCATCTGATTTGTGTTTGGTCGAAAAAATTCATTTACAACAAACTGTGCGTTTACTTGGGGGTAAGTTTGTAAGGATCTAAGTCCCATTTTTCTCCGGAGTCTATATCTTTTCTAGGGTAGCAGCTTTCCATTCAGGTCTCTACAGAGCTTCTTGAACCGAGTTGGGAGTTTGTATCTGATCAAGTGATGTTACAAATGCTTTGAAACATGGCGATAGATTAGTGTAAGATAAGTGATACTATATGGGATGTTGAGTATATGAGCGAATACCTTTCCTTACAGCAATGGGCCTATCATCTTCTAACATCTCATGTGCTATTTCAGGGACACTGGGATTTTAGTTTAGATCTTGGCTTTGCTGAACTTGCATAGGTTGTATCTTGGTCCTCTCAGGTTGTCTCACTCATCGAGAATAAACTTGCAGTTCAGGGTCAGAGGTAGATAAGGGAGTTGACTTAGAAGATGGTACATGTGAACTTTTAGATGATAGATTTAAAGTCACTGCTGGAAAATCAGGAGTACAATCCCAATTTTGTGATTTAAGATCATAATGCTTCCCCTCAAGTACAGAATTGGGATAATAGGGTTAATGTTCAAAAAAATGTGACATCCATGGTATGAAATAATTTTTGAGATGGAAAATGATAACATTTGTATCATTTCTGATTCGGTGAGTATCCAAGGAAGAAACATTTTTTGGATCTCGCATCAAGTTTACTACGATGTTGAGGGATATACATGAAAAAATGCAGTACACCCAAATGTTTTCAATGGTAGTTGAGACACCGGATGAGTGTAGGATAGATCGTAAGTAAACTTTGCAAGGGTGTGCTGAATTTGAGAATACAATAAGGCAATTGGTTTATGAGATAGGTAGCAGTGAGAACAGCTTCACCTCAAAAAGATTTTGGAATGTGTGATGTGATCATTAGAGATTAGGCTACATCGAGAAGATGACGTTTTTGCGTTCAACGATACCATTTTGTTGGGGTGTGTCAACACAGAACTTTGGTGAACAATGCCATGAGATTGGAGATATGTTCCAAGGGTAGAGTTGAAAAAGTCACGTGCATTGTCAGTTTTCAGTACTTGG
The DNA here is from genome assembly GCF_001995035.1 of Momordica charantia. Next base: position 41,177 of record NW_019104813.1, on the reverse strand, counting down.
ATATTGACTTTAAACTGATTTTGGATCATTTTATAAAAGGCTGTGAATAATTGGTTTATTTCAGATTTATCTTGCATAAGGAATGTCTAACTCAAACGTGTGTAATCATCCACAAAAAGAAGGAACCAACGAGCCCCGTTGATATTTTTTATCCTTGAAGGTCCCCAAATGTCTTCATGAATAAGAGAGAAAGGTTGAGATGGAGAATAAATATGAGGTGAATAATGGGCACGTGTGTGTTTGGAGAGTTGACAAATCTCATACTTGAAAAATTGACTCTTTTTATTGATAAATAAATAAGGAAACAGACGCTCGAGATAGGCAAAATTGGGATGACCAAAACGATAGTGCAACATCATGACACGACTATGTTTATGATTTAAAGACTCAGAAATATAAGCTGACTCAAGATTAGTCTGAACTACAATTTTATTGTATTCATTTGTTAGTGGAAGACTAGTTGCTCTCAGAAGATACAAATCCGACACATAGTTCAACATTGCCAATCATCTTAACCGATCCCAAGTCCTGAAAAATACAAGAGTTTGCAAGGAATTTAGTTTCATAGTTAATGACACAAATAAAACTGACTCAAGAATGAGAGAGCTTGATATTTGAATACTTCCACTACCAGTCACTTTAGCAGGTGTATTGTTAGCAATTCGAACAGAAAGATTACCCATGTAAAGTGAAAAAGATGAGAATAAGCATCTATCACCTGTCTTATAATCCGATGCTTTAGAGTCCACTATCCATTTAGATAGAAGAGTTTGAGTATGGAGAGGAAGGGAATTACTGTTGTTGTACATTGTTTACATTCCCAGAACCACTTATTGTTGTTGATAGATTTGTTTTGTGTAATAGTTGTTACAGCATGTTTAACAACTCTTTAGCATGTGGTTGTTGATTGGAAGTTCCAGATACAACAGCATTCCCGTTAGTTTCTCGATCTGATCTTGTAGTGTTTGGCTTACAATTTGCTGGTTTTCCATGTAGTTTCTAGCAGGTTTCTTTGACATGTCCCACTTTATGACAATGATCGCACCATGGTCGTCCTTTGCAATGCCGACTGTCATCATAGGATTGAGAGTTTCCCCGAGCAGCAAGAGCGATTGGATCATTGGGATTATCTTGTTGGAAAATGAGAGCAAATCCAGTTTGAGTAGGAGGATGTTCAGATGATCCCAACATGACTTGCTTTCGACTTTCCTCCTTGCAAACTTCAAAAAGGACTTCTCGAATACTAGGTAATGGCTTAGTACCAAAAATTTGATCACGAACTTCATCAAAGGATTTATTGAGACCTATCAGGAATTTGAAAATCCTGTTTGTTTCTGCAAATTCTCGAAAGAGAATACGATCATCAGAATATTTCCAATCAATAGTTTCAAATAAATCTAATTGTTGCCAATAGTGAGAATAGTGAGATAAGGTGGAGTAGTAGGTTGTAACAGATAAATCACCTTGTTTGAGATCATAGAGAGTAGTTTATCTGAAAAATTTCAGCAATGTTTTCCTTATTGGAGAAGGTATCACGAACAGCTTCCCAAATCTCTTTGGCAGTAGAAAAAATAAATTACATAGTATACAAGGAAATAAATTTAAAGTAACTCCTAAATTTTAGCTCGACTTTCTACGAGATCTCACAACCAGTTCAAGGAAAAGGAAGATGAGAAATGATGAGCATAGTATTGGTGAGGTCCAAGGGGGCCTACAGATGTTTTCAACGATATTCTGATGGTTCCTTCAAATCAAAACATGAAATCTAGGGTCATTGTTGCACTTGACAAGGCTTCTTTGACACTTGCCCTTGTTGGAAAGGTAACAACTCCCTATGCTGCTTTGCATCTCTTTATAATTTCTAATGTTTTAGTTTTTGTTTTCCTTTTTATTCTATTATTCTTTTTTGAGACTGACCTTTATTCTTAGCTAGCAGTTTATAGACTTCAAATTTAATCGTTCTACTACTTAGCATATATAATGATGCTTTTTTCCATAAATTATAATTATGTATATGTTTCTTTCAGAACTATCAGATTTTGAATCAAGAAAAACATGTTAATTTCTTGGGAAGGAAGAGAATGGATCCATACAAGTATAGACCTGATATAGTTCATGAGTTGTTATTTTTTTAATTTTATAAATAGAAACATTTTTTTGTAGATAAATGAAAAGAAATATTGATCAAGTTAAATGATTGCAAAAGTCCTTTTAGGAGATGAAAAATAAAAAATAAAAAATAAAAAAACCCAAATTACTATCACTTCACTTTTTTTTTTACAAGATATTAACTTTTCATTCAAAATATGAAAAATGAACAGAATGTTCAAAGATACAAACTCTCAAAAGAGTGAAAAGAAAGATACAAATTCTCGAAAGAGTGAAAAGAAAAGCATAATATCAAAAGAATAAAGTAAAAAACATGGAATTACAAATGACTAATGAAAGTGTCCCAATTATTAAAATTAAGAATATGGGGAATAATTTGAAAATGAATCCGCAAGGAACACCGATGAGAAGTCTTGAACTTAGCGGAATTGAGACATTCAAGCACGAATCTATGCTTTCATTCGAAGATCCTCAAGTATCTCTCGAACCATAACTCTGAAAGAAAACTTTTCACAGCATTAATCCACACAACCCACACCATGGAAGAAAGATGAAGAAAACCGCATAGCAATTGGACCAAATTAGCTTCTGCCTTGCAATGCAAAACCCAATCAACACGAAACTGAGAAAAAGGAGAAGACCACCTACCACCAGCATATGAACAATGGAAAAAAAGATGGTTCTTCTGGATAACATCGACAGTTCCAAGAAACAGGAAAAAAACCATTACAAAAACGTCATCCGACTATTATTGATTACATTGAAAGAGTAACTAGAAAAAATTAGAAATTTAGTCAAAATCCCAAGCCAAATTAAGTTTCTTGAAAAGAATTTCCCAGCAGTTGCTAACATTTATCGTGGAGTTCTCAAACCAATCTGAATTAAAAATTTAGAACCATAATTTATTGTTTTCTAATACGACCATTTGTAGAGTTTCTTCGCCCATACACCAATGCTCTTTTCAACTTCCTTTGCTATTTTAGTGACACTTCGCCTCCATCATCAACCGTTACGACTCTATGAAACCGAGTCCAGACGGGCAGCAGCAATCTCTTTGAATTCCTTTGTTAAACACCCACCGGAAATTAAAGAGCATCCTGCTGACTTGTTGCCCATTCTTATTCAGCTTTGCGAATGATACAAGGAACGCACGGGAGAAATTTGCATAAGAATTGAAAACTTTCTGTGTTAACTATTCATCTAAGAAGCATGTAGATGGACACCATATGGATATGGTGTATAGAGTTGTTCAATTAGGAAGAGTATAATTGGTGGGAGTGAACTGTGTAAACTCTTTCTACCTTTCTTAGTATGTTGAAGCTAAAGCTTTATTACTTGTCTATTATTTTCATACAGTTTTGATAATGGAACTTGGGAAATGTCATGGTATTTAGTGTAGGCGTCCGAGTGCAAATTTATTGGATGATACAGTCATCTTTTGCAGTATGGTAGAATAAGACAATAACTCTATTGATGGAATCATAAATGGTTGATGAAATTATTAGTTTTCTTATGTGCAGTTGAATGCTAATGCGAAGTCATTCTTCTTGTCCCATCTTCTTGAGTAGTAGTTACTCTTTGATAGTGTATTCCAATGACTTGCTTAGTTTATCTCATTTAATAGAAGTTCTGTGATGTTTTCTTTTGCACAATTATCTTTCCTTAACGAGGACTGAGCTTTTCATTGAGAAAGATAGAAAAAGAAAGAATATACAAGAACATACAAGAAAAACAATCCGAAAAATAGGAAGCCCATCTAAAGAAAGGGTTTCAATCCTGATAATTCATTTGCACAATTATAATCCTACCTTTTCTTTATGGTTAGGCCCTTGTCCATATTATGTATTCTCGAATGGCGGGAATGGTTCAAGCCGTGTTCGTTAAAACTGATGATGGAGTTCTCATCAGAGTTGATCCACTACTTTAATTTGCCACTGGTTTGAGCCTAATTCGAGCCATATACAACACGCACCCCTCGCCTAAAGTCACCCCACTTGCCGCAAAGGTTACCGTTTTGTTGGTAGGAAGTCTTGTTGTGTGTGTTTGCACTATGAATAGGATTTTGTACATCTTTTAAAGTTATTTTTGTTTTCATTGATTTTTTTATTTTTTGCATAGTTTTTCTTTATTGAGCTTTGACTTCCATTTGTATATTGCTGTCAAGTCCTTAGTACCGAGAGCATTAGGCTCGAGGTAGCATCATATCTTTCCTTGTTTATATCTTGTTTCAATTTTTCTTGTTATTCATTTGGTATCTGTTTGCTACCATTTGATTCTGGTCTTTGGTATCATCTATACCATTGACCCCTAATAAAAAAAAAAGTATTTTTGCATAAGTTGCTTGTAGGCTTGTGCTTGCTTGTTCAAAGGCCAATTCGTCACGAACAATCAAGTCAGCATCTCTAAAAGGGTATCTACACCAACATCCACCCTACTAAAAGGAGAGAAGCCAAGAGGACAAGTAAGGGAGAAAGTGAGTGTTATTAATTGCTTTATTGCTAACCTTTGTTTGTATAGCATTGAGTCACCAAGGAGGATGATACAAGGAGCCACCTACAGAGAAGAAGCAAGTACGTCAAGTAAGTACACTTTAGTTGCTAGAAGATTCTTCAATGCGCAACCAAAGGAAGATACCTTAGGAGAGCAAAGAGATAACCTCTTCTATACCCGGTGCACTATTAATCCTACCCCTGGTAGTGTTCTTATTGATAGTGAGAATCTCTAAGAGGGTATCCGCACCAAAATCCACCCTACCAAAAGGAGAGAAGCTAAGAGGACAAGTAAGGGAGAAGGTGAGTGTTATTAATTGTCTTATTGCTAACCTTTGTTTGTATAGCATTGAGTCACCAAGGAGGATGATACAAGGAGCCACCAACAGAGAAGAATCAAGTACGTCAAGTAAGTACACTTTAGTTGCTGGAAGATTCCTCAATTTGCAACCAAAGGAAGATACCTTGGGAGAGCAAAGAGATAACCTCTTCTATACCCGGTGTACTATTAATCCCACCCCTTGTAGTGTTCTTATTGATAGTGGAAGCTGTGCTAATGTCATTAGCACTTACACCGTGGAAAGACTAAAGTTAGCCATCACACCACATCCACGACCGTATGAACTACAATGGTTGACAAATAGTGGAGAAATCAAGGTCCAAAACCAAGTCCTAGTTCCTTTCTCTATAGGAAGGTACAAGGACGAAGTTATTTGCGACGTTGTACCCATGCACACATGTGATTTGTTACTTGGACGATCTTGGCATTATGACAAGAGGGTAAAGTATGATGGTTTTCACAATAAATTTTCCTTTAGCAACAATGGTAAAAAAACCACACTACTCCCATTATCTCCAAAGGAAGTAAGAAGAATTAATCAAAGGAAATTGGAAGAAAGAAGAAAGGAGAAAGGAGGCCGAAATCAAGGAGATTGCTCAAGTTCGAGAAGAAAGGAACGAACCTCCCATAAAGGGTAAGAAGACCGTAAGTCTCATGACAAGTTCTAGTGAGATCAAAAAGGCCTTGTGTTTTAACCAAATGATCCTCATGTTTATGTGTAAAGGTAAGTGCCTCCTAACTCAAGAACTTAAAGATACATTACCTAGTGCTTTTGTTAAGCTTTTACAGGAGTTCAAGGATGTGATTTCCGAAGAGATGCCCAAGGAGCTACCACCAATAAGAGGAATAGAACACAAAATTGATTTCATCCCGAGGTCTCAAATTCCCAACCGGCTAGCATATCGAACCAACCTCAAGGAGGCCGAAAAGATCCAAAAGCAATTAAAGGAGTTGCTTGCTCACGGGTATGTAAGAGAATCACTTAGCCCTTGTAGTGTCCCCATTTCACTTGTGCCTAAAAATTATGGATCTTGGCCATGTGTGTAGATTGTAGGGCTATTAACAAAATCACCATTAAATATAGACATCCAATATCAAGGTTAGATTATATGCTTGATGAGTTGCATGGCTGTAGATTGTTCACTAAAATTGATTTAAAATTCGGATATCATCAAATTAGGATGCAAGTAGGTAATGAATGGAAGATCGCTTTCAAGACAAAATTTTGGTTTGTATGAATGGTTAGTAATGCCTTGTGGATTGACTAATGCTCCTAGCACTTTTATGAAACATGTTTTGAGAGAGTATCTAGGAAAATTTGTTGTAGTATACTTTGATGACATCCTAATATATTCTAAATTTATGAACGAGCATGTGGAACACGTGAAGTGTGTACTAGCTACCCTTAGGGCCAAGAGGCTCTATGCTAATCTCAAGAAGTGTAGCTTTTGTACGGAGAGAGTCAACTTCCTAGACTTCCCAAGGAGTAGAGCTCGATCAAGAAAATGTCAAAGCCAAGAGTGGCCGACCCCTCAAAGTGTAAGTGAGATACAAATCTTCCATGGTCTAATCGGATTCTATAGACTATTCATCAAGGACTTAGCTATTAAAAATGTCCATTTCTATTTTTCTAAATGTTTTTAATCATTTTTAATTGTTAAAGATTATTTTGCTATTTTTAAAAATTGCATAACAAATACGTACACGTACTAGAAATTCTCATTTAAATACTTGTCCTTAGGACCAACGACCCAGGCGGACAACAATTAAAATAAACAAACTTAGAGCCCTTGGCCAAGAATGGTGTCGTGGTGTAGTTGGTTATCACGTCAGTCTAACAAACTGAAGGTCTCCGGTTCGAATCCCGGCGACGCCATTTATAATTTTTTCAATTACATATATATAATTACATCAGTCCACCTTACATCCATATGATTATTTTCTGAATATTTTCTATGCAAATTGTCAAACATGCTACAATTATTTTCTCTTTTATGCCGTTCTCACCATTCAATTAAAATTCAAGTTGATTTTCTATTTTGCTGTGTTAGTTTTCTTTTATTTTTATTTGAATTTATATAACACTAATTTGGGTCCAAAGATCTCCATTCTAGGTAGGATTCTTGTGTTTTAGTATGATATTTGTTATGTTAATTATTTATTTTGTTTTTTTTTAAGTACGAGCAGGACAATAGGAAGAAAATAAACTAAAAGTATGAGGCGGTTTAAATTTTTGTTAATTATAAATATTTAGATTTAAAAATATAAATTTGAATAGAAATATCTATAAATAGTTTTTTGATTTTCTTTTAATAGTACGTGCCTATTTGTCACCCTGTGGCCAAATAATTTTTGTTAATTAAATCGTCCATTTGTTTTTTTTCAAACTATTTCACAAATTTAATTTTGACCGTTTTATCATTACTGTTTCATTATTATTTTTAAAATCAAAATAACCCCATTGGTTTTTGGGTTTATCTCCTAAATCCTTATCATCAATAGTTTACTTTTGTTATACAGAAGTTTGAGGGTGTAATTTTTAAAATAAAAATTTGAGGGTGTAATTTTTTCACTTGTAAAAGTTGAAGGGTTTAATTTTTACCCTTGAAAGTTTGGGGGTGTTATTGTAACAATCATCATACTTCATGGATAGTTTATGCAATTTATCCTTAAAATTTTTACTTTATTAATTACAATTTCTCACAAATTATAATCAAATAAAAAAAAATTCAACATAACTGAAAGTTCTTAAAACCCAGACTAAATTTGTAAGAGCACAACCACCTGCAATTTAACCTAAAAATTATGATAAACAGTCTTTATCTTTTTTTTTTCCTCCAATATAATAAATAAATTAAAAGCAAAGAAAATAAATCTTCGAGGAGAATGCCTTAACCTGAATAACATTTCTTTACAGCAGGTGACTTTAGGTGCAAAATGAAGGCTATTCTGAATTATAATGTACAAAATGGTTTCATTATATAGGCCTTAGTCCGCCTCAAGTTCAGAACCAAACTGCTCCAATCGAGCTGCGTCTGCTTCCAGATCCCTCACCAAAGCATGGTTCACTGAACCGTCGTCCTCGCTTGCGTGAATTTGTCTTCCACCAAACCTGTCAAAAATCATAAACTAAGCTACCTTAATAAAATAATTCCCCCATGCCATTAAAATCCCATCTTAGTCTCTAAACTTATAAGATTTTTCTATTTTGACCCGACAAACTTTTTAAGTTTACTCCATTTTGATCTTAGAACTTCCAAAACGTCTATTTTAGTTCCGAGACTTTTATAACAACTATTGTTGTCCTTATTAGATAACATATCTCCCAGAAGCATATACATGCTAACATATACATGTATTGAAAACTATATGGGTTGGTTCCGATTAGAACAAGTATTGGATGAGCAAAATATTTAGAGTTAGAACTTATTTCTTTTTTAAGTTTAGAGACTAAAATCAGTACTTTGAAAGTACAGGAACCAAATTGGTTGATTTTTATAAGTTCAAGAACTAAAATGAAATTTAAACTTTTAAATATTCTAAGCAAATGGCTTTTCTTTTGTCCAAGAAAAAGAGAACATAAAAACCAAAAATCTGTTACCATCTGCCGTTCATCAACTCTATACATTTCTGAGCATCCTTCCTATCCTTGAATCTTATCAAAACCACACCCTGTGGATGGTTTTCACAAACCTGAGGCCCACCACAACCAAACAACAAAAAAAATTATTGTTAACACCAGCCTGTTTCCAACAAAACACTCATCTACCGAACACTTAATTTTCGACATTCTAAAATTGCAGCATATGGTCACCAATCAATTTAATAGCATTTTGTTCTTAAGAAACTTGTTTGTTTTCTCTCACAACCAATTTTCAAATCATAGCCAAATTTTACATTAAGGAAATAGTTATGAAAAAGCGTGTTACGTTTTAAAAATTGATTAAGATTTGGTAAAAAGCTAACAAATAAAATAATTAATTTAAGCTTAATTTTAAAAAACGAGACCAACAACAAAATTGTTTTGCAATCAAACAAGCCTACATAATTCATTTCTTTCTCATGGGGAACTCAGCTTATCCAGTATCACTCATCCACATACCTCATCATTAAAGGTAATCAAAATTAGGGAACATGGAAAGAGATACAAGTACAAGGCAACAAACTGTAAGGATCCTTCAAGCGACTAAAAGCCAACTCATGTATATTAGTAAACATATATTGCTTTCCATTCACTTCTCCGAACATCAAGAAAGATCAATATTCGGAAAGGAAATAAAAGGTGAATTACCTTAACCGAATCCACGGGGCCAAATCTTGCGGATTCCTCCTTAACATCTGTTTCTATTTCTGAAGATAAATTTTCATCAGCCTGCAAAAAAAGGAGGACGTTTACTTTTCATTTAACAATTTCCAAACAAGAACCAGCATTTGTTTCATCGATAATTACATGACAAAGCTAGCTAACCCAGACTTCTGGCCAAATATATATTTCAGTCAGATGTAACTTCAAGTTATGCATTCTAAGAGTGGAATGCAAGTACCACAACTCATAATAGAAACTACTGAACACTGAGGTGCATGCACATGCTTACACAACTATATATGAACAAATATACACACTGCATGCGCCA
>NW_019104813.1:10870-31265 GCF_001995035.1 Momordica charantia | reverse complement strand
AGGTGTAAAATTAGGTGATTTTGGGGTCTATCAGGTTTCTAATATTAACAAAACTTGGTGGCTATGTTAGGGTAAGAGTTAGAATTAATATACACATTTACTGCTATATTATCTACAAATATCTGAAAAACAGGATTTAAGTTTATTTCTTGTAATGAAAAAACATGACTTAAAATTTCTGATTAAGAAATTAGAAAACTATGTCTATGTCACAATACTACAATAGTGATATTTTTTTTGTATCTTACCAATTTTATCCAAAAACATAAGATGCTATTCAACTGAAGAATTATCAAGTTAATAGAAGTTGACTCCAGTTTCGTCGTAAAAGATTAATAAAATAACATTAACAATCAAAGTTATCACATGTTAAATCCCATCCCAATTACTTGACGAACGTACAAAAGATTATAGAAAAGAGGGTGATTATGAACTAACCCTAATTTCAGCCGGTGTAAACATATAACGGAGAATAACGGTTGCAGGAATTGAAACTTTAGCATCATCTCGGCCACCTGCACAAAGTGAAAAAACTAAGTCCTCGTACTGAGCAAACTTCAGAGTTATATAGTAGGATGTAGGAGCAATGTTGAAATATGTAAATAAAAGAAAACAAACTCTCATCCAACGATAAAAATGCTTATAGCTAGCTACAAATTTTCAAAGTTAACTAGTTGAGGGTTAAATTTCACCACGTATTTAACTTTAAGATTTAATTTCATGAAATTAAAAGTTTAAGGCTAAATTGACTCCGTAGCTAAATTACCTCGATAAATTTTTTCCAAAAAAAGAGAAAAAGCTTCTCTTTCTTAGTGTCTCATTCATAAGCCCTAGAAAGCTACTACACTTCGAAAAAAGAATGGAAAACTTTATTAGTTGAGGGTTTAATTTCACCACTTCATCAAGTTTAAGATCTAGCTTGATAAAATGGTCTCCTAAGCCAAAACTACATGTTCCAGAAAACATGAGGCTAAATGAGGTTTAGATGATGCAAGGGTGAAAGCTTTTGGGAAGTATTCAGAGTCTTCTTATAGGAAACGGTAGGTAAGGTATTAATAGACGCAATGGGGTAATTAATAATCTTAGGGGCCCTTTGGTTCAAGGATTCAAAAAATATATTTGGGACTAAGATGCCTGAGATTAAGATGCCTGGGAAACAAAGATAATTGTGTTTGGTTGGATTAAGATGCCTCGGATTAAGATATCTGAAAATGAATTATATATATGTTTATTTTGTGTGATTCAGAAATATGCATTTTATGTCCTTGTAAACATTGATTAATAACAAATCAAATTAAAATAATATAAATTAAATTATTTTATATTAGCATTCTAAATTTTAAATTAACAATTTAGCTATATTGACAATTTAGCAAAATAATCAATTGAATAATTAATATTAAATGTTATTTAACTAAAATTCAATATTTCAATATATACATATTTAGCAAAATGATATATTTGTATAAAACTTTAAAATCAATAAAAAATTAAATCCCAATAATTAATTTATCTTTATTAAGTTAAAATAATAATTATTTTAAGCAATTATGTTTTAATTTAAGTTTCACTCTTTAATAAATATATTATAAATAATATATCTAAATTTATGTTGTTGATTTTGTTTAGCAATAAACCTTAATAATTATCCTTCTATGTGTTTAACAAAATTAATCATTTTCATCTTATTAATTGCATCAATTAATTAAATTCTTTTATAAAAAAATTAAGTATACACTTTAATAAATTAATTTATTACAATAGAATATTTAATTTAGTACATTATTGACAAAATTTAAATTTTTCTTTATTAATTATAAATTTAATATAAATATTTTAACTAATTTTAATTAATTAATTTGAATAAAATAAAGTAAATAATTACATTAAAAAATTATTTAAAAGAAGAGGAATGAGAGTCTGGCACAAAATCCATGGACAAACCTATGAATCTAGGAGGAAAAAGAAAGCCCTTGTCCATAGGAATAAGGGATGCCTTGGAATAAGCTATTCTCAGAAAAAGATTTCAAATCTGTGTAACAAACAAGAACTTTACTTGCCCATTCCCATTCCCACCCAGAAAATCCCCAACCAAACGGCCCCTTAGGCGGTGGAACAAAGGGGTGATGAGACAGAAGGTTATAAAAAAAGCACGCCAACCTCTCCTTGCCTCCCGTATGGGAACGATGATTTTGCTCATACCTCCATTGCTGTCTATCTTTATTATCTCAACTATGGTCCTTTCCTGTTGAAAGATCTTCCCACCCACAGACTGGTCATCAGTACAAAATTCTTCAAAAAAAATTTAATTGTCTGAAAGGACGACAAATGAAGAAAGTATGGAAATGAAGAAAGCACCATCCTTTAGATCTTTAATCTTGATCCTCTGTATCTCTTCCTTTCAATTATCAATGACCGAGGAGGACATGGTTAACGGAGAGGTTTAGACGGTATATGGAGGGAAAAGGGGGGGGAGAGAGCGTCATTCTTTTTTTATTTTTTTTATAACAAGGAGTCGGAGCTTTGTTCCCCTATACTCAGAGGCACCTATGTCCGCCGCTAGGCCCGGACCCAAGAGTCATCAAGGATTTTTGGTACTAAGCTCACCAAAAGGTTCAGACTTGAAATCTCTAAGCCAATATGACCAAGAGACCCCAAGTCCTTGCCAACCATGCCCTGCCCCTTGGGGCAGAGAGCGTCATTCTTTTCAAAACTATTTTGAAACCTTCCGAAGAAATTATGGTAAATATTTTAATTTTTGCCTTAATAAACTTAGAACTCAAGGAAACAGTTGTACAACCTATAGAACGGATCTTGTTCAAGTAAGGTCGTATGTTTACCTTAATAAATTTACAAAATGAATCCTTCATCTCTACCATGCAATGGAAGTAAACCCACATCATAATCGAGATTACTTTTTGTTTAAAAAAAAAAGAATAAGAATACAAATAAATCGTAATAAAATAATTTTATTCTAATTTTGATAACCAAAAAAAAAAAGAAACTCCTTTAGAAACTAAACCAGAAAGGCGTTAGGACATAATTAGCAATATCATTTTAGGGAATAAGAACATCATACCCCAGCCAAGTATCTTCTCTTCTACCTTCTTAAGCTTCTTTTTCTTCTTGTTGTCTACTTTTTTGGATACAAATGTATCCCCTGCTTGTGAAAGTTCATCAAATAAGACAACAGGCAATGACAAATAACATTCTTATCAGAACATCGAAGACTAAAGTGTTCTAGTTAGATTGTTTAAAGAAAAAACATGCAAGAGGTTCAAATATGAACCAGGAGGGATTTTACAGTACCTTTTTGCTCAAACTTAGCTTGAGTAACAGACATAAGAATTTTGCCACCTGGACGAAGAGATGTGCCATCCAAAATTTGCAAAGCCAGAGCAACAGAGGGTTCCTAGCGAAGTAAACACATAGAGAAGACTATATGGAGACCAAAATATAATATCACAAAAAGCATACGAAGAGATCGGAAAAATAAAGAGGCAGAAGACTCAAACGAGGATAACTAATTACCTTCAGATAGGTCACTAAAGCATCACCCTTCTTCTTCCCTGTCTCTCTATCAACATACAACTTAACACGGGGTTTTTTGGTTTCAGGATCCTGAAAAATAAATACATATTTCTAGATTAACAACAGTATACATTCATACAAGAATTATATATTCAACATATGACGTGTTTGAATAGATAACATCTACCACTCACACTGCAGTCATAAAGAATCTTTGCCTACCATTACAACCCATAAAACTTCTTCACAAGCCACTTCATAACTTGAATTCCTAAACTAGTAGATATGCATAAAGGTATTAGTGGGAATGGCATTCAGATGCAAGATTAAGGATACACCCAGTCCCCCGACCCCACAAACCTTTTATTCTCATCCCACCCTATTACCCAATTTGAATAAACAGAATCAGGGACAAAGATAGAAAATCCCAATTCAAAAATTGGATCCCTAAGATAGCAAGGGAATGCTTCCAAATCGATGTAGAGAAAGGACAGTCCACAAAATGTGATGTTGTGATTCAGTTCCACCTTTGCATGAACCAGCTTAGAGAAATTGACAACCAGGGTCATCTTCTTTGAAGCTTGTCATATGTGTTAAGGCACAAGGACTATGCTCCCAAATTAGAAACCAGTGTTTTCAAGGCGCAAGGCGCACCTCAAGGCGACAAGCATCCTTGTCGCCTTGAGGCGAGAGGCGACAAAAAGGCGTTGCCCGAGTGAAGTGAGGCGCACTTAATAAAATAATAAATAGCAATTTTATGTATAAAAAATACTCTAGATGAAGATATTTGTAAAACTATTTAATGTGCATATAAATTTTAACTTAAGAAAAATAAAAAATTTAAATTTAAAAAGAAAATAATAAAATTAGAGGATAAATAAATAGAATACTAAAATAAAATAAAATTTAAATCACAAATTAACTTAAATAAAATAATTTATTGCTATCTTGCCTTTCTGCCAGATGGCAAGATAATTGCATGCAATTAGTGCCTTGAGAACCTAAAAGGGAATGGGAAAAGACTCCATGAAACATCAAATACCCAACTCTTTTATTCTATTTTTTAATTCTTCTTCTACTTCTTTTCTGATTCTTCTTCTTCTTCTTCGTCTATTACTCTTCTTTTCTTCATTTTCGTGCACAACCAGTTCATATGTGAGTGAGACTAAATCTTTTGGCTGTTTACAAAGGAGAAGGAAAGAGAGATGGCTTCATAGTCGTGCAGTGACTTGGCAAAGGTGGCGGCAACGAAGGAGGAAAGTTTTCGGTTGTGGGTATTTCGATTTTTGGGTCTGGATTTTCATCTTTTTAGAGTTTCTTTAGTGGGTTTTTAACATTATAACAAAAAAAAAAAAAGTGAGGTTGCATCGCTTCAAAGAGGCGCTCGCCTCGGCTTATGGCGATGGCGCCAAGGCGCCCAAAGGCGAGCGCCCGATTGAAGGTGCTCGCCTGGGCACCTTGCAAGGCGCACCTGGGCGAAAACGCCTCGCCTCTCGCCTGAGGCGAGCGCCCGGGTGCACCTTGAAAACACTGTTAGAAACTTGATTTTTTTTTTATACACGGCCATCCAAATAGATTTCTTAAGATTGTTTGAAGAAGATACCAAACCAGAAGAAAGGCTTTCAGCCAACGATTTTGTCGTGAAGATGTCATGTTTTTCTAGGTTTCAAGACCAAAACCACCACTCAGCCAAAAATAGCAAGGAAGTGCTTCCAAATCGATGTAGAGAAATGACAATCCACAAAAATGTGATATTGATATTCAATTCCAGCTTTGCATAAACAGCACCTGCTTAGAGAAATTGACAACTAGGGGCATCTTCTATGAAGCTTGTCATATGTGTTAAGACACCAATGACTTTAACTCCCAAATCAGAAACTTGATTTTGTTTGCATACATGGCCCTCAAAATATATTTGTAAAGATCATTTGAAGAAGATACCAAACCCAAAGCAAGGCTTTGAGCCAACAATTTTGTTGTGAAGATGTCATGTTTTTGTAGGTTCCAAGACCAAACATCAGCTCTATCCGAAGGAAAATTGATGATAAAAGAGCTGATAAGGATGCCCATTTCTCAATTGCCTCCTATTTGAGATTCTACGGAAGTTCATATTCCAGGACTTGTTTTTCTCATCCAATAAATCAGTAATTGAGACATCTTTTTTTGTAGATAGAGCATGCAGTGAGGGGAAGTCAATATAAAGGGGTCTTTGACCCATCCAAAAATTTATCCAAACCGATATATTATGACTATTTCCCACTTTGCAGCAAATATTTGAGAAAATAAGATTTCTCTATCTCTGGATATATTTCCAATGCCCTTTTGATGAATATAAGGACTTCTCATCAGTTTTTAGATAAAAATGCGTGGACCTGTATTTGGCAGCTATGGTTTTCCTCCATAGAGCTTCCTTTTCCAAGTGAAACCTCCAAGTTCACTTTGATATGAGAACTTTGTTTCTTTGCTTTTAATCGATGATGCCCAAACCTCCTTCTGGTAAGATAGCTTCACCAAGTTCCATTTAAGGAGATGAAAACCATCCTTTTACTTGTGACTGGCCAAAAGAAATTTTCTGTAAAATTTGCTCTAGGGAAGTAACGACTTTGGTTGGTATTTGGAAAAGAGATAAAATAGGAAAGTTTAGCAAAGGTTGTTTTAATAAGGGTGAGTCTACCTCCTTTGGATACGTGGGAATGGTTCCAATTATGAAGTCTTCTCTCAACTTTTAGATGGACAGGCTGCCAAAAACAAGTAGATCAGTGTTTACTATGTAGAGGAAGGCACAAGTAGGAGCTCGGCCATGTGCTTACCTTACACCCAAACAGGTTGGCCAAATGGGAAATGTGGTTATCTTCACAGTTAATACCCGAAAACTCAGATTTCTAATGGTTTACATTAAGGCCCAAGGCTTCTTCAAAGCATAAAAACAGATTCTCCATGTCTCTCTTCGTGGGAGAAAAATAAAATTGTGTCCGTGTCATCAATGAATGATAAGATGGCTAATCTACAACTTACCTTTACCCACATGAAATCCCCTTATAAGAATTTTTTATGTTGAATGATATCAGATTCTACAACAGTCAGCAACCAAGATAAAGAAAGGCATGGAGAGGTTCTCCCTGTCAAGGACCCCTGTAGCTCAAATTTTCCACTAGGTTGACCATTTATAATGATGGAGAAATTTGTTTGTTTGATAAGAAACAGAATGCATTAGATTAATAAAGGAGAAAACAGTCTACGGGAAGCCCTTCCCTAGTGAGCTACCACATCACAGTTTTCCGATCTCAGGAAAATATTCACCAAAAGCCTACTTTCAATATCAACTCTAAGAAATTTGTTTCGCGGAAGGAAAATACTTGACTCCTCGACAATGAGGAGGAACCTTCACCATTAAATATTTGACATCATTATTATTTAAAAAAGTCTATTTTTTAATTTCTCTCCCTTAGTTGTCAAACATTTAATGGCGAGGACAAGGTTCCTCCTTATTGTTGAGGAGTCAAGGAATCACTAAATTTGGTTTTAGGAACAAAAAGCAGTGACGTTCTTTTAAAGAGCTCTAAGTATTTCATACTAGTCATCATGAAGTGTTACCTTTGGACCAGTATGGCATTCTCAATGTCAAAAGGCAGAATATTCAAATATGTCCTTTGGTTGTTGGGGTTTTTAGACTTTGGTTGTTCATGCAGTAACTTCGTGTGGTCAGTAGGTTGCCTTCAATAATTTATTTTCCAGCCTTCGTCTTTAGAACCATCTCTTTAAGAGGGTTAAAAGGAGAGGTGAGCCTCGAGTGCATCATAGATATCAGAGTTGTAGTGGAAGATGAGATCAATGAAGGAGCTCTAACCTTTTCTCTATTCACCCACGGGGATAAGAATCCTACTCTTTCCACCATTGTAGTCTAGCTTTATTAGCTCATCAGAGTGTCCATGTTTATTCACCAGCTTTTTCTTTTTTTTTCCTTATAATCAAGAGTGGGAGCTTTGCTCCCATATACCGAGGCACCCGTGCCCACGCCAAGGCCGGGATCCAAGAGACATCAAGAGTCTTTTGTATTAAGCTCACCCGAGGTTCCAAGTTGAGACCTCTAAGCGAATATGACCAAGAGACCATTGTAGTTTAGCGTTATCAGCTCTCAGAGTGTTCACGTTTATTCGCCAGCTGTTTTTTTCTCCCCTGATAATCTAGAGTTGAAGCTCTGCTCCCATATACCCGAGGCACCGTACCCGCCCGAAGACTTGGACCCGAGAGACATCAAGGGTTTTCTTATTAAGCTCACCTGAAGGTTCCAACTTGAGACCTCTAAGTCGATATGACCCAGAGACCCCATGTCCTTGCTAACGAGACTGCCCCTTGGGAGCTTGTCCACCAACTTTTATATCCAAAAAATTTGGTCATCAATCATTCTTTTCACGAAAACTTGTGATTAAGTGGCAAATCTAGGAGGATTTTGAAGCATACAATGACCCATCTCAAGGTACATCAATGGACAACTATGGAGAATGTTTTTTCCTTCGTTGTCTGTGAAGCCCACTACCTTTGAAAATATCATCAATTCTAACCGTAGAAAGCCTTCTTTTTGGCATATCCGACCATCAATCTTAACAATAGAAGGCCTTCTTTTTGACATAAGAAAAGTATGGGCTAAAAATAGAGGTTTGCATGGCTTGGGATGATTAGGTTGAGGAAGGAAGGAGATGAGATGAGCGAGAATGAGGAAGGGAGGGGGAGAGGGAGAGAGCATGGGAAGCCATTTTCTCTATGGTTATAAAAGCATGATGAAGTTCAATGAGTTGATTGAATTATTGAACATTAAAGTGGAAGTCGAATTTAAGATTAGATCCCATTTTCTTCCTACGAAATAGATTTTTTTGTCTATATAATGGATGGAACTTTTCAAAGAATAAGGGTGAATGGAAAAGCTAGAACGGCATCAGATTATTTTACCATTGTTCTTAAAATTTAGTTTGGGGACCACCACCTTTTTGTTTCTCGTATGTTTGGCTAAATAACCAAAAAATGGTTAATATTTATAAAATTATTGAAATTGAGGTGGCCGATTTTAGATTAATCAAAAAATTGGAAGTCTGGAAGACACCATCATAGAATGGGGTATGAATACGGATATAAACAGTGGAATAAAAAAGGAAATAGAAAAAAGAATAGGTGAAATTGAACTTTGGGAAGAAAGAGGATTTGTTGGTTTCAGACAGGATTGAAGAAAGACTAATTTAAAGAAAGAATTCATGAAAACATATCATAAAGAACATTGAAGACTACTCCAGATGGGTAAAATTAAATGGTTATGGTTAAAGGAAGGGGATGAAAATAATGCTTTCTTTCACAGGTTCTAAGCTGCAAAGAAAAGGAAAATATGGGCAGAGATTTTTTCGGAGTGGCATTGAATGGAAGCCACTCAAATACCAGAACTTAATCACTTTACCAATAAAAATTCTTTTTATGAGCACCAAGCTTCCATTGGTAAAAGTGAAAGTCTATAAAGGGCAGACAAAAAGATAGCCCACCAAACGGAGTCAGAGCAAGACCTGAGCTACCATATCAAAAAAAAAAGGCTCCAATCAAAAAGAATTAATAATAAGATTTTGAGATTTATTTAAGTCTGATTTTTTTAACTTATTTGTAGAATTATTTAATAAGGACATCTCCGTTCTCTGTCTCAGTAAAAAAAAAACAAAGGGAGAACTTTTTAACTTATCCAGCAATGGTCACGTTTGCTCATAGGGCCCATCAATCTCTCTGCTCTTCGCCCCTCTCAACTGCCAAGTTATGATTGTGCACGTTTATGTTGATATTTTAAGTAACAGTTACTATCATGGAGCCCCATTAAC
Organism: Momordica charantia; assembly: GCF_001995035.1. The sequence goes on along the minus strand of NW_019104813.1, from coordinate 21,885 downwards.
TCTCTGGCACCTTTTTTCAGCATTCATATTGTATTTAAAATAAAAAAGCGTCCAAAATCAATAGCAAGTCCAAGGAGAGAATAATTTATCAGAGGAAGGTGGTTACAAGTAGTTCACGATGGCATTAGATGTCTCTTACAACACCCTCTCTACAACTCCTTCCACTCTAAAAGAGAAACTAACCCATTTCAGGTGACTACTTATTCGCTTAAAGGGGGTCCCCATTTAAAAGAAAAATCTTAATCAAATATGGAGTTAGCACAACCATGTAAACCACACATTGATTTATCTTCTCATGTAAGCAATGCATGTCAAATTATACATACCTCCTTTATGATTCCACACTTCGAAAAAACTTCAACAACCTGCAACATATAACAGAAAATAACAGCTTCCAATGAGAATAATGCTAAAAGATGCACGAACTAATAGTATGTGTCTAAAACATACTTCATCAATTGTAACATCCTCTGGCAACCCTGTTACATAAACATGTGTATTTATTTTCAGTTCAAACCAACCATCAGGACCTTTGTTAGCTTCCTGTAGAAGGAATCCATCAAGAAGAAAGAAAAATCAAGTTAGAATAAGAAAGAATTTGTCTAGAGCAGCCCCTCTTATACAATAAGAAATAAGTTATAAGTACAATGCAAGGAAAAACCTTTTTTTCAACTTGCTTGTCACACAATTTTCTCTTCCCGTTTTGTTTGGTTTCAATGTCCTCACTTTTACCATTAGCTTCTTTTGTGACAGAATCTTTGTCTTCCTTGATGGAGGTGGAAGGAACAGAATCATCATGTTCTTTGATGCCAGTGCACGTAGCATCTTCTTGAAGGTGTGGAAAGACTTCTTCTTCTTGCATGAATGTCATCTCTTCAGGCCCATATTGCTCATGTTTAAAAAATGCATCATCCTGTTTCAAAATCTAATCATTAGAAATTATATCTAGAGTTCAATACCATACAAGCCAACTTTTGCATAAACGGGAAGCTTCTTTTATGAGAATAGCAGCTTTCATTGAGAACAATGAAAAAAAATACAAGATAGCAAAACAGGAAGAAAAAAAAAAAGGAAAGTCCAAAACAAAAGCCAAAAATCAACAAAAACGTGAGTAAGAATTACAAAAAGGGGCTCCAATTTAAAAGAATGAGAGATAAATGATAATAACTAAAGTTCTTAGTATGGAAGCTTAAAGGGAGGGCATTGCAATTAGTCAAGCCTCAAACCTCCTCCAGCAGGAACTTTTCTTATCACTAAAGATTCTTCTATTTCTCTCCAGCCAAATATTCCATAAATGAGAAGTCTTCCCAACAACCATTAACATCAATCCCCCACCAAGACTTGGACCACCCCACAGAATTTTACAATATCTTTCAAGAAGCAGAAAATGATATAGAGATCATTGAAGACGGGCATTGGTGGTTAAAGAACAAGAAAAGCAGGAGGAGCAGAACAAATTCACGGAACTTTCATCGGATGATGAAGAGGAGACAGAAAACCAATTTCCGTCAACTCGAAAAATGGTTCTTTATCTCTACAAACATAATCTCTGTATAAGAGCTATACCATCCAAAGCTGGAAGTGTCACCAAGAAGAAAGAAACCAAGGAATTGTGTAGTCTATTTAGAACATGGGAGAAAGTAGCAGAATTAGGAGACAATAAACTTTAGCTGAAGGCCAAGAGGTTGTTTTATGAAGATCATCTCTTGGAACACGTAAGAGGGATCGGTGCCCCCTCTAAAAGAGTGCTGATAAAAGATGTCATCTGCAAGGTTGACCCTGATGTAGTTCTTCTGCAGGAATCTAAATTAGATGATGCAGACAGGAAGGTCATAAAGTCCATTTGGAGCTCTAGAAGAATTGGGTGGATCTCGCTTGATGCGGTGGGGCCTCTGGAGGTATCATTGTCATGTGGAATGAGGATACTGTTTATGTGGAAGACTCTGTTCTCGGTAGCTTTTCTGTCTCGATTTTGATCAGATTCGTAGATGGTTTTCAAGGATGGATCTCGGGGGTTTATGGTCCTTCCTCTACCACAAGTAGAGATCTGTTTTGGCAGGAGATGGGAGACCTAGCTGGTTTATGCAATGAAGATTGGTGTGTAGGAGGAGATTTCAACGTGGTTACAACTTACAAGTCCTCTAGAGAAATCAAGAGGAGGAAGGGTTACTAGAAGCATGCGAGATTTTAATGCTTTTATAGAGAGGATACAATGTGGAAGAAGTCCCTGTGAAGAATGGATCCTTCCCCTTGAATTCAGAAGTAGTCCTACTGCCACCAGAATAGATAGGTGTTTTCTATCTTCAAGATGGTTTCAACATTTCAAAGATGTTACCTTGTATAGGCAATCGAGACCTACCTCAGATATTTCCCTCTCCAATTGAATTTAGGTTGGCAGAAATGGGGACCTACTCCCTTTCGTTTCGAAAATATGTGGTTAGAATAACCCAAGTTCCTTGATAATGTTGACAGATGGTGGAATTCTTTGCCTACCAATGGCTGGCCGAGCTACGCCTTTATGGAAAAAATTGAGAAGGCTTAAGCCTTTACTAATACAATGGAACAAAGATGAGTTCAGGAACGTAGCGAACTCTAAGAGAAGCATTTTAGATCAGATTGATGAGATAGACAAAGAAGAAGATAGGGGGCACTTAAATTCTGATCGGTTCTTTGAGGATTTCCTTAAAAGCGGAGCTGTTAGATATAACGTTGAAGGAATAGTAGATGTGGGCTCAAAAATGTAAACTCCAGTGGTTAAAGGAGGGAGATGAGAATTCCCATTTTTTCCATAGATGGGTGTTAACCAAAAGAAACAAAGCAGCTATTCGTTCTCTAGTCGATAGAAATGAGATGGTCCTTTCCTCGGATAGTGAGATTGAAGGAGAAGTTCTAGCCTTTTTCACAAATCTGTACACTAAAGCATATGGCACTAGATTTATTTTTGAAGATATAGAATGGTCCCCTCTAAACTTGCATTGGCAAGAGTGGATTGAATCTCCTTTCAATGAGGAAGAAATTTTTAGGGCAGTCAAAAGTTTGGCAAATTTAAAATCTCCGGGCCCCGATGGTATGACAACGGAGTTCTATAAAAAAGCTTGGAACATTTTGAAGTCTGACATTCTCAAGGTGCTCCAAGAGTTTTTTAAGAATGGTATCATTAATGCTCGTACTAATGAGACTTATGTATGTCTAATCTTGAAGAAAGTACCAGCGAACAAAGTGGGAGGGTTCAAACCTATTAGCCTTGTCTCCTTCCTTTACAAGGTTATTGCAAAGGTGTTGGCTGATCGTCTTAAAAAGGTCCTTCCCTCTATCATTGCGGACCATCAAGCCGCCTTTGTAGAATGTAGGCAGATTCTAGACGTCATTTTAGTGGCTGCAGAGGCGGTTGGCGATTGGAAGTCCTCAAACAAGTCAAGATATCTACTCGAGCTAGATTATGAAAAAGCTTATGATAAAGTGGATTGGGACTATATTGATGCAGTATTACAGAAGAAAGGCTTCGGCCAACAGTGGAGAATGTGGATTAGAGGATGTTTGTCCACGGCAAACTTTTCGATTATTATTAACGGTCGACCAAGGGGCACTCCATGTGACAAGAGGTCTACGGCAAGGAGACCCTCTTTCTCCTTTCCTCTTTACTCTTGTAGGAGACTCTTTTAGCCGGTTGGTACACTTGTGCTATGAGAGAAGGATGATTAAAGGTTTTGAGATAGGGACTAAAAAAGTGATGATTTACCATTTGCAATATGCCGATGATACCATCTTGTTTTGTCCGGATGGGAGGGGATTTTTGAACAAATGGTGGATTGTAGTTAACTGGTTTCTAAGAGCTTCAGGTCTTTCGTAGAACCTCGATAAGGCCTTTCTGGTTGGCATCAATATTAATGAAGCTAGACTAATCTGCCAAGCCTCGAAGCTAGGATGCAGAGTGGAAGACCTTCCCTTCTCTTGCCTTGGCTTACCCCTTGGGGGAAATTTTAAGGCTGCTGCCTTGTGGAGACCTTTGGTAGAAAAACTGGAGCAGAAACTAGAAAAGTGGCAGAAACTTGTTCTCTCAAAAGGATGCAGATTGACCTTGGCTCAATCAGTGTTGAATAGTATGCCAATCTACTATTTATCTCTTCTTAAAGCTCCAATTGGAGTTGCAAAAGACCTAGACAAGATTGTTAGAGATTTCTTTTGGAAGGGAGACAGATTACATCCCCACAGAAACTTGGTCAAATGGGAAACCACTTCCCTGCCTTTGGAAAAAGGAGGCCTTGGCATTGGGGCTTTTCAACAATGAAATAACGCTTTGCTTTTGAAATGGTTATGGAGGTTTACTCAAGAGGAAGGTCCCTTGTGGAAAAGAGTTATTGAAAGTATTTACGGAATAGAGCCCCTCGGTTGGCTGTCCAAAAAGCCTAGGGGTAAGTCGACGGGCAAACCATAGGTTGCTATAGCTAAAAACAGCATCTTCCTCCTCAAATTTTTGTCTTGTAAAGTCTCCCGCGACGATAGAGTCCGTTTTTGGTTGGATAGATGGATGGGGAATACTACTCTAGCTCCTGACTTCCCCGACATTTATGCAGTTTATTTGAAAAAGGAAGCTTCGGTTGCTGATTGTTGGAAAGAGGAGCAGCTTGCTTGGGACCTTGGATTAAGAAGGGGTCTTCAAGATAGAGAAATAGGAAGCTGGGTGGATCTGATGGGAAGGCTGGACACTATTCGAATTGGGAAAGGAGTCGATAAAACAATTTGGTCTCTTGAATCCTCTAGGAAGTATACAGTAAAATCAGCCCTCCAAGCTGCTTTTGAAGTTCCAAGCTCGAGATCTCTCATATCTTCTCTTTTATGGGAGTACTCTATCCCTTAAAAAGTTAAAGTTTTCCTTTGGACTCTAGCTTACACGACAGTAAATACCATAGAAAGACTCCAGAGAAAGTGTCCAAATTGGACCCTCTCTCCTTCTGTTTGTGCTTTATGTCAAAAAATGAGGATACTTTGGACCATGTCTTCCTTCATTGCCAGTTTGCTTCGCGAGGATGGTCCTTTTCGTTTCAAAATTTTGGTTTTTCCATCTGCCTTCCTCAAAATATTGAAGGGTGGCTATACGAAGCTCTAAGAAGGTGGCCTTTCAAAGGAAAGCTAAAATGCTTTGGAGTTGCGCAGTTAGAGCTCTTCTGTGGAATCTTTGGTTGGAAAGGAATGCTAGAATCTTCGAAGATAAGATTTCTTCTTTTGAAAATTTTTGTAATACAGTTCAATTACACACTTCATGGTGGTGTCATAGGCATAGAAAATTCTTTTGTAATTATAGCCTCTCTTCAATTATGCAAGATTGGAGAGCTCTTCTTTTTTAGTTCCTGGAAGGGGTCCCCTTCCCCCTGTCCTTAGGTTGTTTTTTGTGTTTCTATTCTTTTTTTAATCCAAAGTTTCTTATCAAAAAAAAAAATGATTGTCTCACCTCTTTAAACTCATCCAACCACCCTCTTGAAAGCAAGAATCAATCTAATCAGCACACCACCCACACCTACAAGCTAGACCATTGGCAATACGAAAAGGAGATCCGAAAGGTTAAGAACTTCAACAAACCTATTAAAATTTCCCATGAACTAGGAGAAGCCCGCCCCACTTTGCATAGACAGAGACTTCTTAATTCTTTTTCTTCTCAAAATTCTTCCCCTCCCCATACCTCATAAGCCCATACACACTGAAAACCTAGCTCTATGGATTACCAAAGAAGTTGACGATACCAACAACGGACCCTTTCACCACCTCCATTGACAATAGACAACTTAAGAAAATCCCACCTCATCTAAATGTCCCCAATGCAACTATAGCCTCAAGAATAACCCACACCCTTCCTTCTCCAGATACTCTTAATAAAGCTCACAAGAAATATGACCACCAAGAAGCTAAAACATGAACACAAAAAGAATCCCAAGAGTTAGCCTTGTCTTCAAAGGAGTGTGATTTCCTTCCCAACCAAACGTTTCACAATAGAGCTCTAAAGGCACATCCCCACAAGACTCTAGCCTTTCCTTTGAAGTGCCACCCGTGAAAACATTCTAAAATCCAGCTATCCACATCTTTAGGCAAGCTTGTATATATGTCAAAACACTGGAATAAAAACTGCAGCCTTTTGTAGCAAAAGGGCAGTGAAGGAACAAGTGATCCAAAGTTTCTACCCCCTTCAAGCAAAGACAACAAACCGATGGAGAAATGGACCAATTTGGACACTTTCTTTGGAGTTTCTCATGGGTATTCAATGCTCGATGGGCAATAGACCAAAGAAAGACCTTCACTCTTTTCTGGGGATAGGGTCCTTCCAAATAAAAGTTATCATAGAAGACTTTAGTTCGGGAGAAGTTTCTCTCAACTTCAACTAGGCTGACTTGGTTGTGAATCGATCGTGGGGTTCCAAGGGCCATACCACTACATCTTCCTCCTCCCCTAAAGCATAAGCCTCTAGGCGTTGAACCATCCTCATCCAACTATCCATCTCTCTGTCAAACAAGCCTCCTCGAAAGCCTAAGTCCCAAACCTTCTGTTCATAAGCAATCTGCTACCAAAGCCTCTTGTTTAAGGGAGATAACAAACAATTCGGGGAAGTCTTCTGCTAAAGATGTGCCCCCATTCCATTTGTCAAGCCAAAACTTTATTCTGTTTCCTTTTCCTACTTTAAAAATCGTCTATTTATGAAAAGTGGAGGAAATCTTGGCAATGTTGAACCAAGGTCTACCTCTCACTCTTCCTTTGGGATCTCTAGGCTACCCGTGAGGATCAACCCAATAAATACTAGCTATAACCTTTATCCACAAAGCTTCATTTTCTTGAGTGAATCACCACAACCACTTCATAAGCAAAGCCATATTTTTCTGACAGAAGGCGGCAAAGCCTAGGCCCCCCAAACTTAAAATCAGAGAAGAAATATCCCATCTAACCAAATTTCTACAAAGGTGATCACCTCCACCCTCCCAGAAGAAATCTCTAACAATTGTCTAAATCTTTAGTAACACTTACTAACAATTGTCTAAATCTGTAGTAACACTTACTGGTGCTTTCAGCAGAGAAAAGTAGAAAATAAAGAGACTATTGAGTACAAATTGCACCAAGATTAACCTTCCACCTTTGGATAACATCAGATTCTTTCATTTAGTTAGTTGGAGTTTTCCCTTCTCCACCAGCGGCCACCAAAATGCTATGGCCCTATGATTTCCACCAAGAGGAAGACCCAAGTAATGAAAAGGAAGAGCTTCTGTTGAGCACCCTATTCGGGCTACCTTAGCTACAAGTTTAGCACTCCCAATGTTCAAACCAATCAAGGAGGTCTTAGCCAAGTTTATACGCAGTCGCGATCCTTGGATGAACACTGAGATGATATCCCACCATCGTTCTAACTTCTAGGTTGCCTTTGTAAGCTGGAGAAAAAAACTGATTGTGTCATCTGCATACTCTAAGTGGGATACAACCACCTTATCTCTACCAACATCAAACCCTCGGATTATTCTTTGGTCGCAACAATAGTTAACTAACCGACTGAAAGAGTCTCCTATTAGAGTGAAAAGGAAAGGGGAGAGGGGGTCTCCTTGACGCAATCCTCTGTGGGCATGAACTTCCCCCTAGGCCTTCCGTTGATAAAAATGGAAAAGTTTGTTGTGGAGAGACAACCTCTCACCCACAAACGCCATCTTTCTCCCAAAGCCCTGATCTCGTCTAAATACTCCCAATCAACCATGTCATAGAATTCTCATAATCAAGCTTGATTAAATATCCTTTTCTATTGGAATAATTCCAATCCCCCACTGTCTCCGCAGCCACTAGCATTGCATCTAAAATCTGTCTTCCTTCTACAAAGGTAACTTGAGCATCAGCAATAATCGAAAGTAGAACTTTCTTTAACCTTTCGGCCAGCACTTTAGCAACAATTTTATACAATGAAGTGACTAAACTGATAGGTTTAAACTCGTTTACTTTGTTGCTTGCACCTTCTTTGGGATCAAGCAAATATATGTTTCATTTGTACGGCAGTTGATCACTCAATTTTGAAAATACTCTTGGAACACCCTTACTAAGTCAGATTTCAGAATGTTCCAAGTGTTTTTATAAAATGATCTCAAAGCTATGAAAGATGGTTCCAAGGGTGGAGATTTTTTTAACCAAATGAATTGGAGCAAAAGTTGGTAGTTAGAGCTTTTGATGTACGTATTCATGGGTGGCATACTTGTAATTGCAGGGGAGCAAGTTTCATGGCCATGTGGAAAAATAGTCATTAGTATTGGTACAAGAGTTGCTCTTTGGGAAGACAATTTGTGGTGGGTCAGTGGGTGTGTGTTTCTCTTGGGATATAGAGGAAGGGTTCATAAACTTTTATACAGAACTCTTGGTAAAGAAAGATGGTGAAAGATTCCTTCCCTCCCCTATCAGTTGGGCCCCATCTCCCTTTTTCTTTTGAGTTAGAGGCCCCTTATTTGAAAGAAGAAACCTGGCACACTATAAAGGAGCTAGGATCCAATAAAGCTCCAAGGCCCGACAAGATTATAGTGGAATTCTACAAAAATAAAATAAAATAAAAAAATCTTGGAACATTCTGATGTAACTAACAATAGCTAACTCTACTACTATCAGTTACATCACGTTCTTAAGAACGACATATTAGGAGTGTTACAAGATTTTATCCAGAACGGTATCATGAATGCAAGTATCAATGAAACATACATTTTCCTCATTCTAGAAAAAGTTGACTCTAGAGAGATGGAGGATTTTAGGCCCATAAGTCTTATTTCATGTATGTACAAAATCATAGCAAGAGTCCTATCCGGCCGATTGAAGAATGTTATTCCAATCCCAGTTTCTGAATTCCAATTGGCTTTCATGGAGTGCTGGCAAATATTACATGCTTCCTTCATTGTAAATGAGCTTATAAAGGAATGGCATTGTCGTAAAAAGAGAAGATGGATTAGAGGATTAAGGTCCCTCGACATGGGGATGATGCTCTATCACCCTTTCTCTTATTGGTGGTTGATGGGTTTAGTAGATTCTTATCCTATGCATCTATGAAGAATTTGACTAAAGGCTTAGAAGGGAGAACCTCTATATAAATCCTTTGCAATTTGTCGATGACACTATTTTATTCTCATCCCATGAGGAGAGTGTTATCTCCAATCTCTTCTACTTTGTTACTTCTCGAGGAAGCATCAGGTTTGAACATTAAACGCCAAAAGTCCGAAAGAAAAAGAAAGAAATGAGCAATCCACCCTACAGGCTAAGGATTGCAATAAGGAACCCATGAGAAAAAATTCAATTAACATTCTAATTGGGAGGAAAAAAAGGTTCTTGATAGAAAGCACATTGTGAAAAGGCCAACCACTAAGCAAAATTCCAAAACTCCCTTTGCGTTACTTTCAAAAAGTATAGGGTTTATTTTATTCATAACTCCTAAAGGCTCCTTAGCACTAGACAAAGCAATCCTTTTTTTTTATAACTAGGAATCGGAGCTTTGCTCCCCTATACCAGGGGCAGCCGACAAAATAATCTTTGTTAACATAAGTAAAAAAGAAATTCAAGTAGGAAAGATAAGACATCCTCCAATTCATACTAGTGAAATCGAAACTTCTTTAGTTAGGTCTGATTAGACAAGTATTGATCAATCACAAAGAAAGATTACACCATGATTATTAAGTGAAGACTGTATAGGAATCCATGAGAAGATAGGAAACAGGAAACTACAAAAAACTTATGTCAGAAAAACTAAAAGAAATAGCATTACACAGAATTTAGAAATAAAAGAAAGAACTTTCATTTATGGTTGAATTTCTAACCCAAATCCACCTAGTAATTTCCAGTGTAGAAGAAAAATAAAATAAAGGAAAGAAAGAAAGAAAGCCAGAGTAGGGAGAAGAGGACTTAGATCTATAAGGGCATGTTTCAAACTTCATGCCTCTCTTTTCAAGCAAACATACACCACAAAATTAAAATCCTACATGATTCACAAGGCATCTAAGAAAAAAACCTGAGGTACCCACGCCCTGAGAACCCTGTCCCACTTGTATGCAGTCCCATCATCATCAGTGAATTCCTCCTCACCCTCTGGAGGTGTAGTAGGTCTGTCATAATCACCTTCCACCGTACCAAAATTCTTACTACCAGAAGGGCTCAACGGTTCAGCTGTTGCTCCTGCTTCTCTAACCTCCTTCTGATATTTCTCAAGCTCATCATCATCATAGTTGTTGTCAGCAGGGACTGAAACACCCAATGAGCACTAAGCAACAATTTGACTGCAATACTTATCAATAACATAAATAATTAATAAGACATTAACGAGACTTCACCTGTAGTTAATGAATTAACTTCTTGCTGAAACGTTTTTGCTGTCAACCCAGGAATAGATGATAATGGCCGCCATTCACTTTGTCCTTCAGACCAGGCTAGTGTACTCTCCAAGAGATACCCATTTAGATAATGCTCTGCCCATGGCGAATAAATAACTAAATAGATGTTTCAATAGCTCTTTATACCAATTGAACATGATACAGCGTGCTATTGTTTACTTGTACAACTGAAAAATTCAAGAAAAAAAGATTGACAGTAAATTTGAGGAACAACCGGCAATTTACAACATAAAACTAAGAGCTTTCACAACACGAAGTACCAAGGTAGATTTCAATTTCAGTAAGTTGCTCATCTGAATAAAAAAACTACAGGTGATGTTTGGAACAATATCAATAAGCCATATGCAAAAATGTTCTTTTCTTACAACTCACCGCGCAATTCAGAGAAGGCATATGGACCTACATGTTGCTGATCTTCACCAAGAATATACCACCCAGCTTCGTTAACCATTTCAGAGTTCCCAACAGAAGTTTTATCCATACCTGCAAAAAGAGGAGCTGAGCACGCAAATCCACTCCGCCGAAGCTAACCTACGAGGCACCAACATTAAGATTTAACTACGTGTGGGAAAAGTTGACACAAACCCAGTTCGAGGAGATTGCGCCGCTCGAAGTTGGACCCTGAAGACGTCGTGATGC
>NW_019104813.1:0-10685 GCF_001995035.1 Momordica charantia | reverse complement strand
CGGAGTTCGCGTGCGCCGCTGGAGAAGAGATGGTCAAGGTGGGGTGCCAGCGGCTGGGCCTTCACAAGGAGGGGGAGAGCGGCGAGAAATGTGATGGGCTAGGGTTTTGACCAAAAACATAATAATACTATAATGCCCTTTTTCTTTGGATACTAACTTTGACCATCAATTTTAACTTAAATTTTCAATTTCACACCTTATATTTTTTTTTTCCCGAGTACAACGCGTGGTTGTGAGTCGATATATGTCAATTATCGTTGAGCTATGTTCACTTTGGCTATTTCACACCTTATCTTAATCTTAATCTTAAATCTTAAATTATATAATTGCTGCATTTTTAGCAACTTTAAAAATTAGTGCAATTTTCACTCTAAGGGGTTCGTTTATTTTTTGGGAATGCAGATGCCCACAAAATATATAAGGATGTCCAGAAATATCTAGATAGTCAGGTTTGTTTTGCAGGATTTTATTCATGGAAGTTCTAAATTTATATACTGTTCCAAAAACGAATATTCATGTAATTTATATATTAATCTAATATAATTTACATTTATATAATAGATTTTCTTAAAATTAATTTAATATTTTAGGTTTTTTATATTAATTACATATATGTATTAATTTTTGTACATTGTTGGATAGAATTCATATTAATATCAGAATTTTTAAAAGTAATTAATATTCAATATAAATTTCATTTTCAACTTTAATATTTTTTAAAAAATACAGTTATAAAATCAATGTTACATGAGGTATTCTTTCTTTAAAATATGAAAGGTAAGCTAATAGTTAAAAAGTATTACTTTAAAATAATGTATTTAAGATAATAGATATTATTCATAATAATTTATTCCAAATATTAAAAGTAAGTGGAGATATTATATAATTTAATTGAAGTTTATTTTATATGTACATGTAATAAATAAATATACTTAATTGTTTATTAGTCAATGAGTATATTAATTTATTTATATTTAAATTATAAAATTACAAATAAAATCAAAGAAATTTGATAAAATAAAATATATGAAAAATAACGAAGGGTAAAAATGTCAACATACGATGTCTTTGACATGGGAATCATTGAAATCCATGTTTCAAAAGGACATCCAAATCAACTCGGATGTCTTTCAAATGGTCATCTTAAGATACCTGGACATCTCGAGATACCTCGGTATCTTACATTACCACAAAACAAACTTAGAATTCCAGATGTCTGTCTCACCGGAATCTTGGATTCCCACGAAACAAATAGCCTCTAATTGGTTTTGTTTTCGTTTGAAAAAATATTGAAAAAGTAATCTAATGTGAGTCAAATAAATTATAAAACATATAGCTAGTATGAAATTGATAGAAAGTGGACAAATATGACACTAGAACGATTTTTTTTTTTGGTTGAAATTTGTAAGTTTTGACATTAATNAAAAAGAAAAAAAACTTAAATTTGTGCAAAGTTTAATTTTTTTTACATTATTGACTTTCAGGAGTTTTTTACATTATTTTTCGATAAATTAGTTGGTGAATTAGCGGAAATTGAATAAAGGGTAAAATTGCAACAATTAATATATATAAGCTTAGGGTTTTATTTTATGAAATTGAAAGTCTACAGTGAAAATTAATACAACTTGCCAAATTTATGAGTAAAAGATAAATTTTTACCATCTTGGTCCGTAGATTTTTTCTTAAACTAAATACTAACTACTGCAATGGAGTCTACGAAAAACCAAAGTGTAATGATCGGAGAATAATCACGTATGGATAATTCTCACTAGTCATAATCTTTAAAAATGATGGGAAATTGACATTTTTACCCCCAAAAAATTCTTTTTATTTAAATTTTACCTCTATTCAAATTTTGAAGTTTTTACGATGCCTCAACGTATATTTTTTTTAACTCATTTTAACTTTGGACACTTATGTAAAGACTAAAACATTCATGTTAAAAAAAGTCTCTCCCCCTCAACTTCTTCTATCTCAGACTTTCTTCCCTATTCTCTCCCTGCTCAATCTCATTCTCGAACCCCTCGACCTCCTCCTTTAATCTCAGCCAACCATAATAACCGAAATCAAATACTGCGAAAATTCAATACTAAATATGCTGGCAATTAAACTTATGCCCCATTTTTTGTTTTGCCACACAAAAAATTAACGACCATACTCTCCCTCTTTGCTTTTTGACATTGGAAAAAAAATATTGCTACAAATTTTCGCCAAGCATGATCTTGGCCTGAGATTATGCAATCTCAATTGAAATTGCATAATCTCAGGTATAATGTTGACCCGAGATTATGCAATCTCAATCTCGATTGAAATTGCATAATCTCGGGTATAATCTCGATTCGGATTTGTAACTGTTGCATGAATCTCGCAAAAAGCCGAAATTGAATGCATTTTATCCAGGATTTTCAGCCATGAATTTTCAAATTAAACGCATTAAAAAATCGTAACAAGATTTCTAATAACATATTTTAAAAAGTTTTATTAAAGCTCGACCCTTTTTCCGCAACAGGTTTCTACCTTCGTCTTCTTTGCTGAGGTACTTTCGACTTTAGTTTTTTTCATTCTCGTATTGTTATGACTCTATGGATTAGGCCTTCAAAAGTATCTCTTATTTCTTTGCGAATTTGACCAATTTAATCCAAAAAAGTTTTCAATTTGCTCAAATGACCTACAATCTAAAATCTCACTTTTCTAACCTAATACCACTTTTTCTGATGTTTTAGAGAGTGTGTAAAGACGAATCTGCCCCTACTTTATATGGACCAGTTAGAAGTATAGAGCCTGAAGTAATAAAAAATTCGGGCATGATCAGTTTGATTCCCGACCATTGTTTAAGAAAAATGCCCCCTCATATACGCAAAATGTGAAGCTTGATAATAAATTATATTCTAAAACTTGCAAGTAAACTCGAGCGCCTAAATAATGAACTCCGCCCAAGTTTTAATTATATCAACCAACCAATTTATTACTCACCAAATTTTCGTACCATTACTAATTATATGGATCTTATACTTCTCATTAATATGACAGAGAACCAAATCTTGCTAGAGTCATTCTGCACATCTTTTTGCACATCTTCCACTTTTTTTGTAACATCTTCCACGTTTTTTCCAATATTTTTTTCATCTTCAACATTTTTGACATCTTCAACCCTTGTAAGAAAGTCATTTTGTCATCTTCAACATCTTGAACGTGATTAGTTTTTTATTCATCCAGAATATGATTTATATTTTTTAAGTCGAAAGTCAAAGTAAAGTAGGTCGACATTATATTTTTGAATATTTACGTGAGTTTTGGTTAACTGAAGTCTGAAAATTTGAAGAAACCCGACGTGTTTCTTTGTAACCCTGATCGTAGTTGGAAAAATTTGGATTGCTGCCCATGTTTGTTACTAAACCTCGTTAAGGTCTAAATTTTTTATTTGTTCCCATGTTTCTTACATAACGTGGCCGAGGTCTCAAAATTTGAGGGTTTAGGGTAAACCTGGGCGGGGTTAAGAAATTCAATATTTTTCGTAATTTTATGTTAATTACTTGTGTGTTGTTTATTATCCACATAGAATGTGTCACCTATTTGTGATCTACGATGGTAATTGGAATGAGGTCGATACAGTGTACGAAAGTGGGGTCATGGGAGGTTTAGACGTTGATGAAACGATAACATATGACGACCTAGTAAATGCTTTGTATATGTTTAATATAATTGATCCTTACCAATTTCACCTTTGTTATACATTCTATATATAAATTTGAACTACAATTCGAAATCCTCAACTACTTAATTTTTATGATACCGGTTGGAGATTCTACTTGAATGGCCCTCCAAATCTCCCTCAAATGCCCTTGTACATATCCGTCCAATCGAAAGGAACATATGGTAGTGGCAGCAACCAAGGAAATATACCATTTTATTCGGAAACTAAACATCGTCTTCATTCCCATACTACCCAGTGTAGAATGATCTATCTTTTGGATCTTCAATTTCTAATTACTCTCCATTGCACAATGTTTCTCCCTCCTTATTTGTCCCACAAATTACACCCTTGACAAATAATGTTGTCCCAAGTAACCTAGGCGATGACGAACCTCCATATTATGGTCAATTGTACAAGAATGAGGTTGAGTACGAGATTCAGAGTGATGCTAAGTATGATTATGATGAAGATCATACTGAGCATGGGGCTAAGGATGATGATGATCAGGTAGAGTCTAAGAATAATGGTGGAAATGGGTATGACAATAGGAACGAGGATGAGATTGACAATCAACCTGAGAAAGAAGGTCAGCCTATCAATGAGTTGCATTCAATAAGTGCAAATGTACCTTGTGAAACTATTGAGGGATTAGTTTCTTGTCCAACGTAGAATATCATAACCGGTGATGTGGCCGATTATGTTGATGAAATTGTCGTTGGAGGTATCTTCATTCGAAGGTAAAACTATGCTTTAAGTTGTCGGTGTTGACGATGAAACTAAATTTTGAATTTCGAGTAAAAAAATCTACGTAGACTTTGTACACTGTTGGATGTACTGAAGCAGGTTGCAAGTGGAGGTTGCGTGTGAAAATGATCCGCGGTTGTCACTCACTCATTATATCAAAGTACACCGATGTCCATAAATACACACGCAAGCCATCGGTACAGACCTGAAGACATTATTAACGATATGCCAAAGTATTATGGGTCAATATTAGATATGAAAAAGGCATTACGTGCGAAAGACGTAGCCTTGAATCTTCTAATGGAATCACCAAAAGATTCATATACTCTATTACGTAAATATGGACATGCATTGAAGTCTGTGAACGCAATCACAATTTTTTTGAAATGGAATTGGAGGAAGATAAGTATTTCAAGTACGCGTTCATGGCTTTAGGTTGTTGTATTAGAGGGTTCTCTAATTGTATCTGCCAATAATTCTGGTGCATATCTGAATGAGAAATATAAAGGGGTTATCTTTATTGCTTCTTCTATGGATGGTAACACTCAAATCTATCCTCTTACATTCGGAATTGTAGATAAAGAGAGTGATCAATCATAGACTTGGTTTTTGGATATGTTGAAACGTTGTATTGGAGAGGTTGGTGGGTTATTATTTGTTTCCGACCAACACGTTTCCATTACAAAATCCGTTAGGGAGGTGTTTCCTGTAGCGGCACACAGTATTTGCATGCACCACTTTTCCATGAACTTAAATGACAAGTTCAAGAATGATGATATGCATGCGATATTTATACTGGCAGTAAAAGGATTCTGGAAATCAGAGTTTAGATACTATTTTTCCCAATTTGCAGGATTTCTAGATGTTAGGACATACTTACAAGAAATCGGTTTTGAAAAATGGACACACATTAGGATTGCCAAGCATTTGGTACTAAGTCTCTTCCTTCGTTTTTAGTAACAAAATGAACTAGAAGTAGGACCAAACTAAGAGTTAGCCAACCGAAATTGAGGTATGACCAAATGACATCTAATATTGTTGAGTCTATGAACGCAGTGCTTGTCCATGCATGTTGTAGACACCGTATTTGGTCCGACTTCATTTTAATTTTTTTTATTATTTAATTTTACTTTATTAAGTTTTATTTAATTGCTTTGGTTAAAAATAACATAAGTTTACTTTATTATTAGTTTTAAGGTAAAGTTTTAATCAAATTAAAAAATAGATTTCGTTTTAAAAGAATTTGATTTTATTATAAACAAAATGATTTGTTTTTAAATTAAATTTGATTTTGTTTTCTCTTTTCCCTCGTCAAAGCCCACTAATGTGGCATTTTCTTCTCCCTACTCTTCCTCCCCTTTTTCTAATTCACTCACTTTAACACAGGTGACCGTTGGTTTTTAAGTATTTAAGAGAAGGTTTCAAACAACACAGAGAGAACAAAAAACAGGGAACAAGGAACAAAATACAAGAAAAACAGAAAGAGTAAGTCTGTTTGATTATAAAACTCAATTTCTTTCTCTCCTTAAAAAAACCACATTCTTCTTTATCTCTTATCTCTCACCACCGACTCTCTCTTTCTCTTTCTCTTCAAACACCCACTTTCTCTTTTTCTTTTTTTTTTAATTTTATTTTCTGTTTCTTCTTTTTCTCTCTCTACAATTAATCTTCTTCCTCCATCTTTTCTTCCTTCTTTCTCCCTTCAAATACCCATTTTCTCTTTTTCTTTTTTATTTTATTTTCTGTTTCTTTTATTTCTCTTTTACAATTCATCTTCTTCCCTCGTCTTTCCTTCTTCCCTCTTTCTCACTTTCAAGCCTCTCTCCCAAACTCACCTACAATACTCACACTTCTAACGACCTCCATGAACGGCAGCAGCAGTAGACGAACTTCCAGCAACCTCCACGACATCTCGACAATGGCGCGATGTGGCGATACTACAGCTCCGGCACAGCGAAGAATCCCGACCGGCGACACCTCCTATAGTAACAACTCCGATAGTGGCGCATACTCAAATCCAGGATTACCCACGAGCTCCAGCGACCACGACTTCGGTGAATGGTGCAGATCCGACAACATTGACCTCCACGGCATCTCCAGCGACAACCCACTTCAACGGCACGACGGCGCACGACCTCCCTCCCCACAATACGTTTAAGTGAGTAAAAGAAAAACAAAAACGTTTTTTTTAAGAACCTTTTTTTTAAATAAGGGAAAAGTCGTTCTGGAAAGCTTGATTTTAATTAAGGAAAGTTTTTTTTTTGTAAGGAAAGGAGAAGAAATTTTTTTAAAATAAGTTTAAATAAATCTTGAAAAAGGAAAGAAAATATTTTGATGAAATTTGTTTTAAAATAAGATTTTTCTTTAATTAAAAAAATTTATTTATTACTGTAATTATTGCGCCCAATAAAGTTTTTTTAAGGAATCATAAATAAGATTCTTTAATTAGTAACGTTTTTTTTATGCAAAGGTAAAGTAAAATATATAAAACAAGAAAGAACATAAAGAGGATCTCACCGCCCGAGATCAAGGCACCAAAAGAAAAAACCACAAAGGCAAACAAAACAATCAAAAATCACGAAAATAAGTCCCATGCAGAGATAAGCATAGGCTCGGAGCTCGTACAACAACTCTTAGGCCAAGTAGTGCAACGAAAATACACCTCAGCCTTAACGGCCCGGAGAAGCACAAACGACGAGCGACCCCGACCACCATGAATCTGCAAATTCTGCTCCCTCCAAATCAGAGAAACAGTCGATGTCCAAGCTAACCGCCACACACGACGACGAGAAGACGACCCAACACTAACATGACAAACCCAAGTAAGCTCAGTAGGGCAATAGGAAACCTGATGGGACAAACTAGCCCACAAAATCATACCAGTCCAAACCTCCCTACTATAAGGTCCGCTCTATCTTGTCTTTAGTTCAATTTAATCCGATCCAAGATCGATGTCGAGGCTTTTGTCTAGTGTAGGCCCTTTTGCATGTTGAGATTCTGCTTGGTATCAAGCTAGACCCATCCATATTGTGCCTTCTTTGAATAAAACTTTTGCTTTCCCAATATTTTGTCTTTTTGCCTTTGTCTACCATTTTTAGTTCTACAACGATACAAAGGGGGCAAGCTGTAGACACTGTATTTGGTGTAGCTTAATTTTAATTATTAATTATTTTATTTTACTTTATTAATTTTTATTTCAATTGTTTTGGTTAAAAATAACATAAGTTTACTTTATTATTCGTTTGAAGGTAAAGTTTTAATTAAATTCAAAAAATAGATTTTGTTTTAAAAGAATTTGATTTTATTCTAAACAAAAGGATTTGTTTTTCAAATTAAATTTGATTTTGCTTCCTCTTTTCCCTCGTCAAAGCACACAAACGTGACATTTTCTTCTCCTTGCTCTTCCTCCCCGTTTTTAAATTTACTTATTTTAGCATAGGTGACCGTTGGATTTTTAGTATTTAAGAGAAGATTTCAGGCAACACACCGAGAGAACAATAGGGAGCAAAATACAAGAAGAGCAGAAAGAGTAAGCCTCCTTTTTGTATTAGAAAACTCAATTTCTTTCTCTTTCTAAAAAAAGGTCACCTTCTTCTTCATCTTCTACCTCTCACCACCACCATCACTCTCTCTTCCTCTCTTTTCAGACACCCACTTTCTTTTTTTATTTTTATTTAATTTTCTGTTTCTTCTCCTTCTCTCTCTACAATTCATCTTCTTCCTCCATCTTTTCTTCCTCCCTTCTTTCTCTCTCTTCAAATACCAAATTTCTCTTTTTTTTAATTGTCTGTTTCTTTTCTTTCTCTTCTCCACTCCATATTCGTCTCCCATATTTCCTTCTTCCCTCTTTCTCACTCTCAAGCCCCTCTCCCAAACTCACCCACCATACTTACACCTCCGGTGACCTCCACGAACGATGGCAGCAGTAGACGAACTTCCGACCATCTTCACGAACGGCGGTAGTAGTAGACGAACTTCCGACGACGTCCACGACACCCCGGCAGTGGCACTACAACTCTAGCGCAACGACAAATCCTGACCGGCGATGCCTCTTGCAGCAGAACTCCGACAATGGCTGCACAGTTAGATCCGAGATTAACCACGAGCTCCGACAACCACGACTTCGATGAACAATGCAGATTCAACGGCATTGACCTCCATAGCATCTTCGGGGACAACCCACTCCGGTGGGACAACGATGTATGATCTCCTTCCCTGTAATACGTTTAAGTGAGTAAAAGAAAAAACAAAAACGTTTTTTTTAAAGAACCTTTTTTTTAAATAAGGGAGAAAATCGTTTTGGAAACTTAATTTTTATTAAGGAAAGTTTTTTTAAGGTTTAAAATAAGTTTAAATAAATCTTGAAAAGGGAACGAAAATATTTTGACGAAATATATTTTAAAATAAAGCTTTTTTAAGATTAAGTAAATTTATTTATTACTGTGATTATTGTGCCCAATAAAGTTTGTTTTAAGGAATCGTAAATAAGTTTCTTTAGTTAATAAAGTTTTTTTAAGGAATTTGTTTTATAAAAAATATTGTTTCTATTAAAAGAAAAAGGTTAACGAATCACACTTGTTTAACAAGATTTTATTTGCATCACTTTTCAATCACTTCACAATCTTCTCTTATTCTCGTCTTATTTTTAAAATAAATAAAAAGTTTTATTTTAGAATAAATGATTTTGTTTCAAAAGTAAAACAAAAAGATTTATTCTAAATAAAATTCTTTTAAAGAAAAAGAGTAAAAGATTTTTCAAAATAAATTTTGTTTTAAAATAAAATGATTTTCAAATTGCAAAGTAAGTAAAAAAAATTGATTCTTAAAATAGAAGATTTCCCTTTAAATAATTTTTAAAATAAAGATTTGTTCTCTTTAAAAAAAAAGCGAGTTTACATCTTAGGGTGTGATACAGTGCCAAGAGGCATGGGTGTTAACACCTATGATATAAGTTTAAGCCCTTTAGGTGCCCTAAAACTTATATTTTATTTAAATTAATTATTATTTAAAAAAAACTCCAATTACGGACTCGAGGTTATTATTTTTTCTAATGGCCTTTGCGCCACTCATAATTGTTAATTCATATTTTATCGTAAAATGAGAATTAATAAATTTGGGACATTTAAAATAAAATAAAAATATTTTTGATTTTTGGACAAAGAAAAATTATGGGATAATTTCTAACAAAATTTGGTAACTGTTTTCGAATGGGTGTCGTAAGGTGCTAACACCTTCCCTACGTTTAACCGACTCCCGAACCAACAATCTACTTTTCGCAAACCTTATTTTTATTTTAGGTGACCAACCACATCTCGTAGATGGTTGGTGGCGACTCCAAACCCTTATCTCGAAATAGATCCTTCAGGGGATGACGTCAGCTGCTCCGCGTCGCGATGAAGTTTCGATACAAGTTCTTTGCCAGACGCCACACTACTTGAACATGCGCAGACACTTATACAATGATGGTTTTACAAGGGGCGAATATATGCATCTATTTATGAAACTATTCTTACTTACTATGCTGAGACTAAGATGCGTAGAGAACCTGTCTCATACACACTCCATTACACCCATTGATCTCCACGAACTAGAGGTGTACGATGGGCTAAAAAAGGTGCTGGTGATTTTAAACGCTAGGACCCGTGGACAAACAGTTTTGAATATTTCCAGCTTCCGTGTTCCCACGCTATTGCTGCAACAACGCATCGAAACGTAAAACATGTATACTCTATGCTCCCCTGCATACAACCTTCCAACCCTAATTATCGCATATCCCAAACCTATCTACCCTCTCTGGGATGAAGAGGATGTTGGGTTTTATGCCTTAAGCTCGTATGTTTGTATTTAATAAACAAATTATTTATTTAATAATGTGATATTTCTTTGCATTACTTGTATTCCAATAAACTAAGATCCAAGGTTATTTAATGTAAATGGAACAATATATAACTGATGTAAGATATATATATCTAATATCCAGTGTATATATTTGATAAACTATATATAATAAATATACAGTATGTTTGGGGGAGGGAATACCCTGGACACGTGGAGGACCCCTATTGGTGCTCCAAGATGGCTCATGAGTCATGCCCAGCTCGGATAGCCGAGATGGCCGCCACCAACGCCAACAAATGCAAAGTATGAGGGCCGAGGTGAACCTGGCCCAGGTCTGACCTACYGGGGAGCTCGGTATGGGCCGAGATGAGCAACTGTCTGCGGCGTGATTATCGGGCGTAACCGTCGG
>NW_019104812.1:137757-149234 GCF_001995035.1 Momordica charantia | reverse complement strand
GCTATTGGGTAAATTATCCCAGCATCAAACCACTTGATGATTTCTTTCTTAACTACCTCCTTCATAGCAGGGTTCAGCCTTCTCTAGTGTTTAATTGAGTTCTTGCAGTCCTCTTTCAGATTGATTTTATGCATCCAGTAGCTTGGACTGATACCCTTTATGTCTGCTATAGTCCAGCCAATGGCATTCTTGTGATTCTTTAGCATTTCTATCAGCCAAAACTCTTTCTCCTCGGCCAAGTCAGCTGCAATAATTATTGACAATGTCTCAGCTTCTCTAAGATAAACGTATTTAAGATGTGTTGGCAGAACCTTCAGGTCCAACTTGGGGGCTTTCTCCATAGAAGGTAGCAATGGTGCTTGCTCTCTGTCATTCAATTCTAGCAGTTCAAATGCTTTCTTGTATACTCTATCGGATGGGGCTTCATTTGGTCTGCCTTGGATCAGTTTGGCTTCATTTTCCTTTTCTTCGAAAATTTTGGTTATCTCCTACTCCAGTTGGTCTAGTAGCTCTGCTGTTTGCATTTCTTCACTCCGCAAATCATCTGCAAGCCTTAACAAAGAGCATTCTTCTATATCAGCAGGAAATTTAATGGAATTAAAAACAGAAAATGTCACCTGCTAGTCATTAACTCGCATGGTAAGTTCTTCATTATGTACATCTATTAAGGCTCTAATCGTGGATAAGAACGGTCTTCTCAAAATAATTGGGATTTCCTTGTCAACTTCGTAGTCTAGGATGATGAAGTTTGCTGGAAAGATGAATTTGTCCACTTGCACCAAAACATCCTCAATCTTACCCTCTAGATATGTAATGGACCTATCTGCCAACTACAGGGTGACGGTTGTGGGTCTTGCTTGACCAATCCCTAGCTTTTGATACACTAATAGGGGCATAAGGTTGATGCTGGCTCCTAAATCACACAGAGCATGCCCTACATTCTTTCCCCCTAAGACACAGGAATGGTGAAACTCCTTGGGTCACCCATTTTCTGAGGAAGTTTTCCTGTCAAGATTGCACTCAAAGCCACTGTCTCAAATTCTCCTAGCCTTCTTTTCTTTGCCAATATGTCCTTGAGAAATTTAACGTAGTTTGGCATATGCTCCAGTGCTTCCACCAAGGGTATGTTAATATGGAGCTGCTTCAGCACCTCTAAAAAATGGTCATATTGTAAGTCTTGGCTTTTCTTTTGCAATTTCTAAGGGTAAGGAGGGGGTCCTCTATGCTCCACTGGAATTTTTACTTTCTTTTGCACTAGAATTTCCATCGAGACTTCTTCAACCGGTTCTATTTCTGTTGCCCCCTTTCCTTTTTTGATCTCAGGCTCAGTTTGCTTCACAATTTCCTGCTATGCCACTGGTTCTGGTTGTCCCATTTGCTCAACTGATGCTCCAACATCGTTCACTACATTCTCTTCAGTGGTCATGTTTTCTGCTACACTTTCAGTTAGCTTTTCTGTCTAAGGTTCATCCTGTTGTACTGCATTATCTTCTTGCATCAGATACAAGTATGGGTGTGGTAATGCCTTTCCACTGCGAAGAATTAATGCTTGACATTGCTCCTTCCCTTCCCTCTTAAGATTTTCAGTATCACTTAGCAAGGTACCTTGTGGCCTGTTTTTCAATTCAATAGTCATTTGTCCCAGTTGAACTTCCATATTTCTTAAAGTAGCAGCTTGGCTTTGAATCAATGCGTCACTCTTGGCCATATAATCTCTCATCAGAGCTTCCATAGAATTCGAGAGGTTAGTTGCTTCCCCTTGCTCCTTGTTGTTGATTAGGCATCAGTAATCCTGGTTGCTGGATTGTTTTCTGCTGATAATGTTCGGCATTTTGATTTCCATGACCACCCTGATTTCCTCCCCAGCTAAAATTTAGTTGTTGCCTCCACCCTGGGTTATAAGTATTTGAGTAAGGGTTGTTCTTGCTAAGATTGCCCAAATAATACAGTGATGTTGGGTTTTCTGGGCAAGAATCATACGAATGATCACCTTCATAGTAAGAATAAGAGATTGCCATTACCTTGCTTGATACAGGGGTAGTGGATGATGTTGTAGCAGGACTCATGTTCTTCATCATGTTGGTTAAGTTTGCAATTTGATCTTTTAGGGAGACCATCTCATTAGTGCTTGCAATCCCATAGTTGCCTCTATCATTTATAGCTCTGGAATCTGACCAATGGTAGTTATTGGACGAAATTCTTTCCAATATATCCACTACTTCTCTGTAAGATTTAGACAACAGGGCTCTATGAGCTGATGCATCAACAACCATTCTGGTTGCTTCGTTAAGTCCATTGTAAAATGTTTCTATTTGGATACACTTTGGCAAACCATGGTGTGGACATCTTCTGAGTAGCTCCTAAAACCTTTCCCATGACTCACTCATGGATTCTCCTTCTCTTTGCTGGAAGTTGTTGATGTCCCCTCTAAATTTGGCGTTCTTGCTTGAGAGAGGGTACTTTATCATAAATTTCTCGATGAGGTCATTCCATGAGGTAATAGATTCTGCTGGCATAGAGTTCAACCAGTCTCTTGCCTTGTCCTTCAATGAGTAAGGGAACAATTTCAAACGTAATGCTTCTTTTGATACTCCTTGCATCTTAAAGGAGTCACTCACTTCCAAAAAATATCTTAAATGGAGATGGTGGTCTTCAGATGGGTTCCTATAAAATTGGCCCACTGTTTGAAGCATTTGAAACACGACAAGTTTTAGTTCAAATCGTTCAGCTTCTACCTCTGGTCCTACTATGACTGGATGAAAACCGTGGAATGAAGGCACAGCATAAACTCTGATAACTCTATCTCCGTCGTCTACCAACATAATGGCATTAAAAGGGGGTACAACTGCTGGTTCAGCCATTTCTCCTCCGTTGTGTTCCTCAACTACTGGGTTAGGGAGCCTTGGTGGGTGATCCATTGGGTTAATTTCCACTCTTTGTCGATGTTGCTCTCTCCCTCTCTGATGGAATGTGTGCTCAATTTCGTTGTCAAGTAGATACTCTAACTCTTGCAAATCGTGCATTCACCATCAAAGTTCACCAACACAGTAGTCAAAGATCTAGCACAAAATTTCTTTAAGTAAAATACAGAGTGTTAAACAATTTAGTCCTCGGCAACGGCGCCAAAAACTTGTTGTCTACAGATTATGCAACCAATTCTTATATGCAAGTATACACAATCATCGAAGCAAGTAATAAAAAGTTTGAATCTACAGAGACTAAGTGCTAAAACACTGGATATTTCCCAAGAAATCAGTGTATTAAACTAAATAAGTTTTCTTCTGAACAAACGCTAAACTAAACAATGATGCAGACGTTTCAAATCTATTCTTAGACACATGTAAATTTTCGCTAGAGCTAGCAAATATAACCACTCAACGAGCAACTTCTTATGAAAATAAGGGCGTAAGGTGGAGAGAACAGCGACTCTTTCTAGGCTACTCTAACAATTCTGCAGCATTAATGGAGTGAATGCAGTGGTCAAACAGACAAGATACTTTTTCAAGCACCCCAAATTTTCTACCATTAGAGTTCTTAGACAAACAATAACAACATATATGAACAGTTTTTAACAAAGCTATGTGGTGCTTATCCCTAAGTTACCACACTCTAAACTCAAGTAGACTCTAGCTCGAGATGAAGTTTTTCGCTCCCTAATACATTTTTCCAAAGGTTATTAAGAAGATATTTCNATTCTTAGACACATGTAAATTTTCGCTAGAGCTAGCAAATATAACCACTCAACGAGCAACTTCTTATGAAAATAAGGGCGTAAGGTGGAGAGAACAGCGACTCTTTCTAGGCTACTCTAACAATTCTGCAGCATTAATGGAGTGAATGCAGTGGTCAAACAGACAAGATACTTTTTCAAGCACCCCAAATTTTCTACCATTAGAGTTCTTAGACAAACAATAACAACATATATGAACAGTTTTTAACAAAGCTATGTGGTGCTTATCCCTAAGTTACCACACTCTAAACTCAAGTAGACTCTAGCTCGAGATGAAGTTTTTCGCTCCCTAATACATTTTTCCAAAGGTTATTAAGAAGATATTTCAATATGATGATCAAGCACATTGAAAATAGAGTGACACAACAACTTCAAATCAAAACACACTATCATTAATACAAAACAAAAAAGTTACATCCATTGAAATGAGTTCACAACATCTGCCCCTTACACAAGATGTTTAGCAAGAGATAGCCATAAGGAGACTAAAAAGTATAGGAATAAAAATAATACAAAGAGCTTAAAAGATGAAGAGAGGGAGCTGAAGATCAGCTCCCAACTAGAGTTCTCGGCTTTTTTTTATGCTATAGTTGTCTAGTCTTCTTCTCCTCTTAACTTCCTCGGGCGGTTGGAGAGGTTTTCTTGGAGTTAGGTTTGAGTAATTTCAAGAATGAAAAATGAAATATGTCTTATGTCTTATGTGTTATGTAGAGGCTTCTCTTTCTTGTGGCTGTTATGCTACCCTCCGATTTTAGGGCAACAAAACAAGCCTTGTGGGACCCAGCTTTCACTCTTAGGCGAAACCTCCAGTTACAGTAGTAAATTTCGTTAAGAAGTCTTTCCACTGCCAGCTTGCTGCTTTTTATCCCTTTTTGGACCCGATGCTTTAGTATCATTAAAGCTGCAGAAAAATGTTCAAAATTAGACCATTTATATAAATGCTAGTATTTTACAGGAGAACCTTGATTTCTTTCCAAATAAGGCACAACTCAGTGAATATGGGGGTTAGATGAGGCTATCTTTAGCTATTTTATGCGAATTTTAGACAAAAATAATTCTCTTTAGGAGAGTTATCAACATACTTTCTCAACATGGACACATGGAACACATTATACGACGCATCCAAATATGGAGGCAAGGCCAACCTATAAGCTATTGAACCAATGCGCTCCAATATCTCAAAATGACCAATATACCTCGAACTAAGTTTCCCCTTCTTACCAAAGCGTAGGACTCCTTTCACCGGTCTCACATGAAGAAAAACGTGGTCACCGACACCAAACTCTAACTCCTTTAATCTATTATCAGCGTAACTCTTCTGTCTACTCTAAGCCGTCTGCATCCTTGCCCTAATCCTTTGGATGGCACCATTAGTCTCCTGCACCAACTCTGGTCCCAACAAGACTCTCTCACCAACCTCATCCGAATGAACTGGAGACCTGTAGTTTTTTCCATATAAAGCTTCATATGGAGCCATTCCAATTATTGCCTGATAATTGTTGTTGTAAGCAAACTCTATTAAGAACAGATGTTTATCCATAGAACCGTTGAAGTCCATTATGCAGGCTCTCAACATGTCTTCTAAAATATGATTCAGACGCTCAGTCTGATCATCGGCTGGGGATGGAATGTCGTACTAAAATCGAGATGAGTTCCAACTGCCTTATGCAAACATTCACCAAAAATTTGACGTGAAACAAGGGTCTCAATTTGACACTATGGACACTGGTATGCCATGAAGTCTAACGTGGTGGCCTTGCCTAGTATGAAATTACTAGACTTTGTCAAGCGATCCACAATCACCCAAATCACTGTATATCCTTTGACCATTCTCGGTAAACCTGTAATGAAGTCCATGGCCACGTCGTCCCATTTCAAGACATATATGCTCAAAGGTTGCAACAACACGGTAGGTCTCTGTATTGAGGCCTTCACATACAGACACGTCAAGCACTTACTAACAAACTGAGCAATTTCTCGCTTTATGTTGTATCACCAAAAATGTTTCTTGAAATCCCCGTACCTCTTGGTGCTCCCAGGATGCACTGAGAACGGGGTATTATGAGCCTCGGTTAGTAAGTTCTTCCTTAAAGGGAAGTTTCTTCGTACGCACAGTCTTCCCTGATAGAACAAGGTCATCTCATCTTAAAGGGTGTAATCTCTTTGACCCACCATACAAAAACCTTTGGTTAAGTTGGGATCTCCCTTTTGGGCAGTGATGATCCGCTATCTAAAAGTGGGTTCAACCGAGAGTCGAGCTAACACTGCCAAAACATCTTCCACTGCTAACTCTACCTCATAACGCTCCAACTCGTCTAGTACTGGTCTATGAAGCACTACCGAGGGTGCTACACTCGTTGCTCTTCTAGTAAGTGCATCGGCCACCACGTTTGCCTTACCAGGATGGTAATTGATCTCACAGTCATAATCCTTTACCAGTTCTAGCCATCTTCTCTGCCTTAGGTTAAGTTCCTTTTGAGTGAAGAAACATTTCAAACTTTAGTGGTCTGTGAAGATTTGAATTCTCTCTATAAAGGTAATGCCTCCATATCTTCAGGGCAAACACCATCACGACGAGCTCGAAATCATAGGTGAGATAGTTAAGCTCGTGCACTTTTAACTGTCGCGAGGCATAGGCAATGACTTTTCCATACTGCATCAAAACACAACCCAAACCTCTCCGTGAAGCGTCACTATAGACCACTAAACCTCCTGTCCCATCAGGTACTGTTAGCACATGGGTTGTGACCAGCTGCTCCTTTATTTCTTGAAAACTTTTCTCTCACCCATCGCTCCAAGTAAAAGTAGAATTCTTACGGGTCAATTGAGTCAAAGGCACTGCTAAACTAGAAAAATCCTGGACGAATCTTCTGTAATAGCCAGCTAGCCCGAGAAAACTACGGATTTCGGTCACTGTGCTAGGCCTTGACCAACTATTGACTGCCTCTACTTTAGCTGGGTCCACAACAATACCCTCCCTAGTGACTATGTGACCAAGGAAGGTCACCTTATCCAACTAGAACTCACATTTTGAGAACTTTGAATATAAACTGTTTTCCCTCAAGGCGGTCAAAACCTGGGTCAGGTGCTCTTCGTGCTGCTCTGCTGTCTTAGAGTAAATCAAAATGTCGTGAATAAACACAATTATGAACAGGTCCAAGAAATCCTTAAAAATTCGATTCATGAGATCCGTGAATGCTACAGGGGCATTAGTGAGTCCAAAAGACATCACAGTAAACTCGTAGTGCCCATACTTGGACTTGAAGACTGTATTCGGTATGTCAGTTTCCTTAATTCTCAACTTATGGTACCCCGATCGTATGTCTATCTACGAGAACACCCTTGCTCCTTTTAGTTGATCAAAGAGATCATCGATGTGAGGGAGGGGATATCTATTCTTTATCGCACCTTATTCAACTCTCAGTAGTTCACACAAAGCCGCATAGATTCATCCTTCTTTTTCACAAAAAGCATTGGAGCACTCTATGGAGACACACTTGGGCGAATGAAGCCCTTGTCTCATAACTCCTCTAGTTGTGCCTTGAGCTCCTTAAGTTACGCTGGAGCCATACGGTAAGGTGTCTTCAAAATAGGGCTGTCCCAGGTAACAAGTCGATGCAAAAGTCCAATTCACAAACTGGGGGTAGCCCTGGAAGGTCTTCAGGGAACACGTCTAAGAACTCATTGACCATGTGGACGGGGTCGATGCTCGGTATAGTCTTACTAGTGCCGACGACACTCGCCAARTAACCCAAGCACCATGCTGCAAGAGGTGTCTGGCCTTTAGCGTCGAAACTACCCTTGGAACTCCATCTGTAACTCCTTTGAATGTAAAACTCCGACCAGAAGGCAACTGGAATGAAACTTCCCTTTTTGAGTAATCAATGTTGGCTTGGTTGGTAGCTAGCCAATCCATGCCCAATATAACATCAAAATCATGCATGTCCAGTTGAATCAATCTTGCCGTCAAGGTATGATCGTCAAATGATAACTTGCCTGATCTTACTGGCAATCATAACTAACCCTAATGGCGTAGATACTGACAACAAAAAGCCTAACAGTTCTAGCTAAAGGTTTGCTTGACGAACAAACGCAGTGGAAATAAAAGTGTGACTTGACCTCGAATCAAACAACACATAAGCAGGTACATTATGGACTAAGACAGTACCTGAACGATAATACAATAGTAAAGACATAGACCCTGCACACATAAGCCAAGAACTCATAATAAGATAGAAGTACCTGTTAAACAATTTCGGCATTCGCCACTTCCTTGCGAGTAAGTGCGAAAACACGAGCCTTTGGTTCCCCCTCCTACGTCAAAACTGTTGAGGGGGCATTTTGACCTAGCCTCTATGTGTTCGAGCCTGTCATAGGACATTCCCTTTGCAAAATTCCCCTCTTTTCCACACCTGAAACAGACTTTAATTCCAGTCCAACACTGCCTGACATGCCTCCTCTTATAGGAGGGGCACACCTGTAGCATACCATATTGTTGAGTCTGCCGTTGGAGTGCTCTAGACGGTTGGTCAGTATAAGGCAGAGGGGCCTTTCTTTTCACACCTGAAGATGAACCAATTTCCAACAAAGGTTGGGCCTTGTAAAAGACATCCTTATCCATAATTAAGGCGCCCCTAACTGCTTCCGCGCACGTGGCTGGTCGCTGAAGATCAACAGATCCTCTGATCCCTTTGCATAAGCCTTTAACAAACCTCTTGATCTTCACTGCCTCAGTGGGAATTATGTCCAGAGCAAAACGGGAGAATTTCGTAAACTTTCTTTCATATTGTGCTACCTTCATATTGCCTTGGGTGAGATGGAGGAACTCCGCCTTCTTTGCATCTTTCACAGTCTCTGGAAAATAGTAGTCATACAACAAGTCCTTAAACCTCGCCCACGTGACTGGTACATTAGCATGGTCTTCTACCACTGCTACTGAGTCCCACCAATTCAGGGCTTCACCCCTCAACATAAAGACCGCACCTTTGACCTTGAACTGGTCGTTGCAACGTCGATACGCATAAAGAGTTTCTAATTCCCTGACCCACTTTTTCGTTGCTGTAGTTGTCTCACTCCCTCTGTCAAAAGTAGGGGGCCGTAACACTTGAAATCCTTGATGAATTGGGCCTCAATTTATGGAGCTTAAAAATGTTGGGGTGGCTGAGCTTGTGCACCACTAACCCCAGCTGTGTTATTAATTAGTGCCTGTAACGCTTCCGCCAGCAAAGCCACCTGAGTGTTTACGGGGGGAACTGCCGAGGGAGTTGGGTGAAGCACCCTTTCCTGAGCCGCTGCTGGAGGAAAAGGAGGGACTACCCCTACTTTAGCACCTGCCGGAGGGATCGGTGGGTCCGCTGCATTCTCACCTTCGAGGGCTGGATTGACGTTCGCATGCAGTCTCATACTACAACGAGTAGGCATTGTCTAGAACGGAAGGGYACAAAATCACCAACAAAACATTAGCACTTTGCTCTAAGCGTAATCTCAAACGAGGGCGAAAATCAAAACTTCCACAAAAGGGTGTGAGATCAAGTAAAATCTATCTAGCCCGCTTAGTGAGCATCCTAAGCCTAACTAAGCAGGGCTATAAACATAACTTATATATAAAAAACATAAATAAATAAATAAAAAGGCATATAAGCAATTCGAACATGGGAGACTTATAAGTTCTCAAAACAACAAACCATACGGCGTACCTGGTGATGACAAGGAGGCCGATCAGGACCACTACTCCTAAATACTCTAGTTACTAGGTCAGTCTACAGGAACGATTCGGCGCTGATACCAACTATAACGACCTTGAATTTCAACATTTATTTCGAGGTAACATTATCGAACTACTTGTTTAACCCCTCTCCAAAACGAAGACATAAGACAACTATTGTAAGGACAAACATAGAGGTTCGTGTTTAGTAGAACAGCAACAAGCGTAACACTCTCGGCAGTGCTTCATCGACCAATACTAGATGAGTTGGATCGTTCTGAGGTGAAGTTAGTAGTGGAAGATGTTTCGGCAGTGTTAGCTTGACTATCCGTTGAAACCACTTTAAGACAGCGGATCATCGTTGCCCAAAAGGGAGATCCCAACTTAACCAAAGGTTTTTGTATGGTGGGTCAAGGAGATTACACCCTTTCAGATGAGACAGCCTTGCTCTATCAGGGAAGACTGTGCGTACCAAGAAACTTCCCTTTAAGGAAGGACTTACTAACCGAGGCTCATAATACCCTATTCTTAGTGCATCATGGGAGCACCAAGATGTACAGGGATCTCAAGAAACATTATTGGTGGCATAACATGAAGGGAGAAATTACCCAATTTGTTAGTAAGTGCTTGACATGTCAGCAGGTGAAGGCCTCAAGACAGAGACCTGCCAGGTTGTTGCAACCTTTTAGCATACCTGTCTGGAAATGGGACGACGTCACCATGGACTTCATTACATGTTTACCGATAACGGTTAAAGGATACACAGTGATTTGGGTGATTGTGGATCGCTTGACAAAGTCTGCCCATTTCATACCAGGCAAGGCCACCTATTCGGTGGAAAGGTGCACAGAGCTTTAATTGCAGGAAATAGTTAGACTTCATGGCATACCAGTGTCCATAGTGTTAGATCGGAACCCTCGTTTCACGTCAACTTTTTGATGAAGTTTGCATAAGGCATTTGGACTCACTTCGATTTTAGTATGGCATTCCATCACCAGACCGATGGTCAAACTGAGCATCTGAATCAGATTTTTGAAGACATGTTGAGAGCCTACATAATGGACTTCGGCGGTTCTTGGGACAAACACCTGTTCTTAATGGAGTTTGCTTACAACAACAGTTATCAGGCAACAATTGGAATTGCTCCATATAAAGCTTTGTATGGAAAAAATTGTAGGTCTTCAGTTCATTGGGATGAGATCGATGAAAGAGTCTTGTTGGGACCAAGAATTGGTGCAAGAAACTAATGGTGCCATCCAAAGGATTAGGGCAAGGATGCAGATGGCTCAGAGCAGATAGAAGAGTTACGTTGATAATAAAAAAAGAAGTTGGAGTTTGGTGTCGGCGACCACGTTTTTCTTCGTGTGGCACCAGTGATAGGAGTCCTACGCTTTGGTAAGAAGGGGAGACTCAGTCCGAGGTATATTGGTTCTTTTTAGATGTTGGAGCGCATTGGCCCAATCACTTACAGGTTGGCCTTGCCTCCATCTTTGGTTGCGATGCATAACGTGTTCTATGTGTCCATGCTGAGAAAGTATGTCCATGACCCTTGCAAAAGAGACCAAGATGCTGAGAAACCAGACGATTGACTTGGTGAAGGTTCTATGGAGAAATCACCAAGTGGAGGAAGCTACCTGGGAAAGGGAAGATGAGATCAAAGAAAAATATCCTGAGTCTTTCGAGGACGAACGTTTTTCAAGGGGGGAAGTCTGTAATGCCCCGCGTTACTCAGGTTGGATTTAATCTCGACTCTTGAGATTTTTAACTCAAATTTATTTAAATTCATATTAAATTATTTTACCTTGCTTTATTTATTTATTAAATTATAGAATTTTTGAAGTGATGTGATTTTGTTTAACTCTAATAGTTATGGTGTGTTCGGTTGGGCTCTCTTTTTGTTGAGCAATGAGTTAGGGAATATAGAGATTTGTTTACTCCAACCCATGGGCGTATCCTAGGGTAAATTGGGCTTTTAGGGTTGGAACATATTGAGGAAAATCAAGAGAATTAAAAAAAAGTAAAAGAAACCCAAGCCACGTTTTT
>NW_019104812.1:115135-127700 GCF_001995035.1 Momordica charantia | reverse complement strand
ATCGCTGCTCGTGGAGGAACAAAACGGCCGTGGATGAAGCTTGCGTCGCCGGATCTACGTGCTCCGTCGCCGTCTACTCGTCGGAGAAGTCCGTCGGATCTGAACAGGAAGAAGGGAAGAGGGGTGCGGCAGCTGGGGGGTTTGAAGAAGAAGATAAAGAAGACTAGGGTTTGTTTTTGTTTTAATCTCCTTTTCTTTTGTTTTTTTTTCACTAAAAATCTCAAATCCCTAATTTTTAAAAGGAAGTCCAACAAAACCCACAATGGCCAAAACAAGAAGCCCCAAAATTACACTTACGTTCAACAAATAAAATCCATAGTTAACTTAAACTCTAAAACCCAAGAATTTAAATCCAAAAAGTGGAAATCGAATTTCCCAAAAACCTTTGATTTAGATTTAATTAAAAATCTCCTTCAAAACTTGATAACTTAATTTATCTTAATCCAACGAAATTGAACTTAAATTATAGTTTACCCAGAACTAGAATTCTAATGTAGAAGTCCAAAATTTAATTACCAGCTTAGGGAAAAAAAAACAATCCAAAGGCACTATTTATCCAAAAATAAGCGAGCCAGAGAACGCGGGGCGTTACAGAGAAACACTAGGAAAAAAAAGTGAGGAAGGTCAATGTGTCATTTTTCATGTAAAAATGACATAAGCGAGAGTTTAAAAAACATAAATTTTAAAGACGATGACAAAATTCCTTGGGTTTTTGAGCTGAATAACCGTAAAATGGTTTTTTTTCTAGTCTTTGCTAACATCAATCTAGATAGCAGATGGCCACCACTACCTCTCCACTGATTTTTTTCTCATTTTTATCTCTTATTTGAAAACAATGCATTTTCTCTCTTCTCTCTCATCTCTTCCTTTTTTCTCCTCCTATTTTTTCTCTCTATCATCTCCGTTTTTCTCTTTTTCCGTTTGGGTTATACAGAATCTTCCACATTCTTCTCTTTTGTTTTACAAAACACCCCTTTCATTTTTTTTCGTTTGGGTTATACATAATCTTCTACTTTATTCTATTTTTTCGCTTGAGTATTATGAAAAAAAAAAACACCTGTTTTAAATCTTCCATATTCTCTTTTTTTTTCCGCTTGGGTTTTACGAAAAAACACCTCTTTCAGATATTCAGAAGCAATTTCCAGATCTCGCTTCGGTGCTCTCTCACTCTCTCACTCTCTCTAGGTCATTGTTTTTTTTTTCCTTTCACTTAATGATAGGGGGAAAGATAACTCAAGAATTTTTTTTAATTAAATTTTAAATTTGATACTTTCACGTCATTTATTAAGGATGAAACAAAGTGAATTAAATTTTAAATTTGAAATCCAATCATAATTAAAATTAAGAGATTAAATGAGAGATTTATTTCCTATTTCAAATGATTAGTTCAAATAATTAAGGAAGATAAAAAAATCTTAAACAAATTTGGATTAAATTTTAAATTTGAATATGAATACACTAAAATTAAGGAGATTGAGGAGAGATTGAGATTCTGTTTCCGTTAATTCCAATTTTCAAATTTTTAATTAAAAAATCTTAAATCTCTAGATTATTTGTCAATCATTTTGATTTTGAATTTGACCAAACTGTTTCGAATTTTATTTATTTATTTTCTATTGATTTAATTTTGTTTATGATTTCATTTAAATTAACCAAATAAACGACATGTTATTTCAAAATATTTGAAATTATTCACTTTATAAATTGATAAATATCCATTCAAAATTAATTCAATAATCTCCCTCATCTCTCGCTCTCTCCCTCCTCTCTTCTCTCTTTTCGGCTTTTGATGCACGCATCGACGACTATTGAATGTCATCAGAATCATGGAAGCTGCTAATTAAAAAAAGAAGGAAAAGAGAAACTCGAGAGAAATTTAGAGAGAATGAGAGAAAAATACTCATAGTGTTGCAGAAGAGAGAAAGACAGAAGAATGAAAAAAGAGAAGAAAATAAGGAAGAGAAAACAAATAAAGAATGTTTTAATGGAGAATGAGATAGAAAAAAAATTGAAAAAAAAAAGAGGAAAAATGAAAACAGAGAGAGAGGAGTGTTTCAAACAGGGGCGGATGCACGTTGGGTCCGAGAGGCTCGAGCCACCCTCAACTTCAGAATGTGTACCTTTAATATTTATAGTTAGAAAAAACTAAAAGAGAAAACTAAAGAATCAAGGAAAAAAAATAAAAGTACGTTGTAAATATATTGCTACTTTTATTATTACTACCGTTACCGTTATTATCGTTATCTCTATCATTCGCTATGAGATGAAATTAAAAGTATTTTACTAATATAAACTATTGCTATAGCTACCTTGCTATTCTCCGTCGTTATCAGTGTTGTTATCGTTATAACTAATGAAATAAATGAGGAACATAAGAAGTAATTTATCACAACACCAGGGTCAGATTAACAAGTTTTATAGAACGTTGTTATATCGGTTCGAAAAAAATAGAATGTTGTCATATCTGATTCTAAATTTATATCACTCTCGCGATTCCCCCCATTCTTTTTTTTTTTCTGCGTCTGAGAAATTAAGTCGCGACTATGATTTCCATTCTCGCTCAGGTAACATACCATCCTTACTCCGATGAACTCCGATGAACTCCGATGTACTCCAATGAACTTTCGGTAGAGGTGACTCCATTTCTTTCCTGTTGAATTCACGTGCTTTGATCTCATTTTCGGTCTATTTTTTCTCGTCGAAATCTGGATTTCATTGCAGGAGCGACTGCTTGGTGCTGCATTGGGGAGTGTATTCGCTGGGGTTGTCGTTTTTGAGCAACGCAAAATCTTATATAGGTCCATTTCGGAAAACTATCCGCCGCCCATCCAATCTCCGGTATGCATAAATTTCCCTCCCTGTAACCCTAATAATCCATTTTTGTTTGTTTATGTTCATCGAGATGATTAGGATGTCCTAAATTGAAAGGTATATGAAAATGCAGATGTTTGGATGTATGGGAATAAGGGGGGAATATAATGATTAATGAAACTATCCAACATGGACAGTCAGGGATGAATTACGTTATTTCAAAGGAGTTGTTGAGATTACGTTTAATCTAAAATTTGTTCTTGGCCGACAAGTTTTCTTACCAACAATGTAGAATTCCTCAATGCAAAGGAATTCTTCTTTGAATTTATACATCCATCTAGATTCTAGTGGCTTATCGATGAATCTAATGGCATCCTCTTTGAAACTACTTTAGATGAGGAAACCTGTAGTAGCAAAGAAATATGGCCCAGAGGTTTCACACGTATGGAATAGAGCTGTAGACCAGACTTTTGGACCCGTGATTCAGGCTCTCAGTTTGCGTGGATGGTGATATGGGGGATGATGATATGTTGAAAATGCTTTCCTCATCAATGTATTTAAGCATCAATTCACGACATCCTGGATTAATAAAGGATTGATGTTATGACTGGAACAAAGCCATGACTATAAAGGCCTATGAAACAATAAAACCTTTTTTCCCCCCGATTATCTGTACTCTTTTTCACTTATTTATTTGAGAAGCTGTGTTTAAATTGTCAACTCTTTAGTTGTCTCCTCTCCCTCCCCCTCACCCCCATCTAGCCTTGCATTTCTTTGGAACATGTGTTTCAGTATGAATTCTGAGTAATTTTCCAAGTTGTTGCATATTTATATGATGCTCGAAGAGTGAAGAATGCCCATCCAATATGAAAGCTATACTAGATTGCTATGTGAGATGATATAGTATTTTTTTTATGCTTGCTATAATCTGTTTTGTTTGTCATCAAGATCTGTCAATTTGGGATGTATTCATTTGTCGAAACTTCTTTTTATTGGAGTGGAAGCTTGATCTGTAATAAATTACACACTGGAGTACATATTATGACGAATCAAAATTTTCAGGCCTATTCTTGGACTAACTAGTTGAAAACTTAAATCTTCTAAATTTAGCTTACTCAAAATCTTTTGAACAGATAAGAGAACTTTTTTTTTTTAAAATTAAATTCTAATTAATTAATTAAATTTTTTTTTTTTTATAAAAAAGAGTACCATTTTTTTTTATAGGAAAAAAGAGTACCATTTAGAGGTATGTGAGGAACATACAAAAAGGGAGGTCCACATAACATAACTTAGCCGATAAGAACCAAATTAAACAACTCGAGAGTATTGCCACACATAACATAGATTTGATCAAAAAACTTTGACTATGGACTAACTAATTGTTATTAAGAGCAAAATGTAGTGTTCACGGGCTATCATGCTAAATAAACTGGAACATCTAAAAGTAAAATCCAATTTATATTAGCATCAAACATTGTAGTTGTCTTGACTCTTAACCAAATTATTCATCATCACTATTCACTTGCACAACATAATATTGTGGGTAGATAAGTAGTAAAATACTTGCTAATAGCTCCTCAAATGAGCACACATGATAATGCACTCATTTATACTTTGCGTTTTTAGATATCATGCTCATGAATTGTTGGCTAATTACTATTGTATAATAATAACTATATGACGGAGATGATTAAATAGCCTATGGTTATATTTTGTTGCTATGATGAAACACAATGTGAGGTATCACCCTCAACAACTTGTATTTGGATTAGCGAAATGGCCCATAGGTGATACAAGTTACCCCACCAACTCGAGAGGGTGGGCGACTCTCCTTCCTATCCTTCCTGCCTAAGGCACAACAGAAAAACAAATTCACTCCTCTACTCTCCTCAGGGATTTCTAAATATCCACTATACTACCCCTCCTATAAAATTGGCAGACATTTTCTCTCGCTTGACGTTAAGCCTACTCTCCCTATGCATTTCCTATCTTACCCTTTCTAGAATATGTTTCACAATTAGGGGCCCCCATCTTTCAGCAACACCTTGTCCTCAAGGTGGAATTCTAAAAACTGTCGGGTCATATCACAAGCAGACTCCCAAGTAGCTTCTTCTTCGGGTAACCCCTTCCAATTGAGTAGGACTTCCAATTCTCCAGTCCCCTCATTCGTGCGCACTGCATAGATGTCATCTGGTTCTGCTATCCACTCCAACTCCTTAGTTAACTGAGGGGTAATGTGTTGCACTTCTTGTACTTCTCCTTTACCCTAAGTTGTGAGATATGGAACACGGGGTGGATCATCGCGTCAGTCGGGAGCTTATAGGCCACCTTGCCAATTCGCTGGTCCACTGTGTAAGGGCTGAAATACTTAGGAGCGAGCTTCTCATTCCTCCTCTTTGCCAACAATTTTTTGTCTATAGGGCCTGGTTTTCATGAAGACCTTATCCCCCACTTCAAATTCTTGCTCAGTTCGGTGTGCATCAACATATTTCTTCATCCTGTATTGCGCTAAGTTCAAGTGATCTCTTATGGCTTCCAATGCCTCATCCCTGTTTGCAAGCTGTTGATCCAAGGTGGCATTGGGGGTTTTGTGACTCCCATAGAGCACAAGGGAGGGGGGTGTCTGCAATAAACTACCCGGAATGGAGTGGTGCCCGTAGAACCATGTTACGTGGTATTGTACCAATATTCAGCCCACGGGAGCCAATTGCCTCAAGCTTTCGGAGTGTCATTCCTTGCTTGTATAATTTCCTTGTCATGCACTTGTACGTGCATAAGAACCCCGAATGTCCTACCATGACTGAATTGTGGTACTGAAGGAGTGCTGGGATGAGGGTGGAAGTCTTTGACAGCACCATACGGTTCTTGTACTTGAATGCTCCCTGATGCACACTGAATTTGGGGACACTCTCTGCATCTTTGGCCAAGTCCTCCAATATTGTTGCATAGTAGGTGATATGAACCAAAGTGTCTTAGTCCTCAAGGATTTAAAGGAAGATGTTGGAGAATCCTACGTCCAAGTTGACAACAAATTGGAGTTGCATTATATGCACTCTAGTTTCATTTATGGCCAACTCAAGTTGCATTAATGGGAGTCAAAGTTGAACTCAAGATGCATTAAATGAACAAGACTTTAAAGTCCTTCAAACTAGTTCAAACTCAACTTCATTTACTCTTAGAGGGTTACAAACTCTTGGATTTATGATGAAGGAGTTTCATTTTCGGATTTAAAGCACATTTAATTGTATTTTCAGTTTTAAACCTTTCATTTGTCACTTTTAAGTTATTTTTTAGTTAGTCGTGGTTATGGTATTGATGTACTAGGGAGTTACAACATTTACATTGTCTTTTGGTTACTTTTAGGCATTGTTTTGGAGGCTATATATAGCCTAGCTTATTCCATTGTAAAAGACAGATTTGATATTTGAGTTATGAGATCAATAAAATTTGAGTTTTGTGAGCCATGAGCTTTTCCTTTGCATTTCTTGTGTTTTAGAATTGCATGCTAGAATCATTCAAGTAGCCTTGATCAAGCTAACTTGTGGAGTGATTCGAATCTTGAGTTTGGAAATAAGTTTTCTCTACCCTTGATATTGATCAATTCATTAACTTCTTCCTTGGGTTGAAATCATCTTGATTTGGGGGTTTTAGCATTTGTGATCTAGGGGTTTGCATAACAATAAGGGTTTCTAGATCCAATTGGCTGGGGTTTTCTTATCATTTAAGGTTGGGATTTTTGGAGTTAGCTTGTACTATTTTTACTAGCCAATAAAAAGTCAATTGTTTCGACGTAATTAAATGCAGTTTGGTTAATAGTCTAACTGATTGATTAGGCAATCTAAGATCATGTCATACATTGTGTATGTATGTAGGCTATCCACGCTAATAATACAACATATATCCTTTAATGAGTACGTTAGCAAGAAGTTGAAAGGCTTTCATTTGAAGATAGACTTTGAAAAGGGTTATGATATTGATTGGAGCTTTTTGGATGGAATTAGGGCTCAAGGAAGGTTTGGTATTTGGTGGGGGCACTGAATTATGGGCTGCCTTAGTTCTACTCACTATTCTCTCTTGATAAATAGCAGATTCAGACTTGAGAGGCAAACTTTTAGCTTCGGGAGTTAAGGCAAGGGATTCGCTTTCCCCTTCTTCTTTACTCTTGTAGTAGCTCCTTCGGTCGTTTTTCATTGAGGTTTGTAGAAGAAAGAGCATTATTGAAGGTTTTTTAGTTGGGAAGAACAAAGTTCATATAACCTCATATTCAATATGCTGATAATACCCCTTCGAAATATTGCTGGAAATTCTTTAAGTTTTATGAACAAGCTTTGGGTCTAAGCATTAATCTTCAGAAATCAGCATTCATCTGCGCCGAGCACTAACTTTGTTTGCTACAACCAAAAAGTTGAAGTTTTGCTTAGTTTAACTTCCAAAAGTGCTCTAAATAATAATTATGCATAAGTGAATTTAGTGTTCTGCTTGAATATTAACAATATATGCTCTAATGTGTACATGTTATGAACAAAATGAACTAAATATTCCCTCAAATACACAATTAAAATCTACTTTTAATCCTTGAAACCAAGAGTTATCAATAGTCAAATTGATATGTATGTAACCAATTTATATATGTAAAGAAAGAGAAGATATCAGTGTTGCTTCAAGACAGGTCTCAAAACTCTAAATTTTTACAAATTTCACCCACTTATTTCCTTTTATTCGGTGACTAAATACGTCCAACTCATAACTTACTAATGGCAAATAATGGATAAGATTAGTACAGACTGCCAATTAAGTCTCTTTCACAACTAGAGCACCCTTCTTAAAATTATTTCAGACGAGAGAACCTTTATTATTTCTTAATATCATTCATAAGATGCTGCGAGAGTGGAACAATGTTGGGCACCAGATGGTCGGATCCTTGGTACAGGCAAGATTCATGCATGTTAGAATTGTAGAGAGTAACCGTTTGTCTCTATTGTACTATAATTATAATTGCTACTAGATGACATTCCAAGCTCCTTAATCATTCCTATTGAACATTTCTGCATTTTCAATTTTTCATCTGTGTTGGACATCTCAATGTTTGAAACATGAAAGTAATAAGATTATAAATGTTGTACTTCACATTTTTAGTTACTCTTTATATCTTTCATGCATTTAATTGACTTCTAAAATATTTACAATCCATCTTTGAGCCTCTTTGAAATCTGAATAGATCCTGATCTTCTATGCGAGATCAAACATTATTTGTGCAACACTAATGGTAACCTGTTTCATTTGTCATTATGATCCAGTTAGCACTGATCTGGCAATATTTGCAGGATTTTTATTATTTATATTTGTAGACGTTTGTTCTATGATATAACCATGAATCGTTTGCATGGTATGTGTTCTCAAACTGGAACTTATGGTTTGTTCCTATAACCTTTTGTTGGAAACTTTCCACCTCATTTTCGAACATTTTAAATTTTGTTTGGCCTTGGTTTTCTGGAGTTTTTTTTTTTTTTCCTCTTCTTTGTGAGTTTGTTTGTTTGTTTGTTTTTTGGGATGTGTTTATGTATACTTCATTAGCAGAATCAGAGATAGAAACTTTGAAGGAGAAAAGATTTTATAAACTGAATTCTACATATGGGGGTAGAGGGGATGAAGAAGAAAAGTTTAGGGATACTCTAGAACAGCCTCCTACTTATAAAACATTTGTAGCCATAGCCTCCATCAAACATGGAGAAATAAAGAAGAAAGAGATGAGAAACTAAAGAGAGGATGAGAAGTGCCCCAAGTGTTTGTCTAATCTCATAAACATGTTGGCATTGAGTAGCGAGCATGTCATGCACCAGGTTGTGTGGACATAGCTCGGTTTGCGTTGGCTTGGCGGGTGCGTAACACATAGTACACCCCCATTGCCAAAAACACAGCAAACATGATGCCTAACACAATCCCCAGAACCCCACCAGCCCCGAGTCCGTGCTCCCCTTTCTGGACTGCTGTGGAGTATTTGCTTTGCTGTGCAGGAGTAGATTGCACTTGGGCTGCAAGGGGAAGAGGGGAGCATTTGGATGCAGCACATGGGTCTTTGGCATTGGAATTCTGGGCACTTGGATGAAAGAAATCATATGCCATTGGAGAGAACGCGAGCGGGCTCTCGTATACCAAGCCATGAGGAGCTCTGCCTTCTGCTCGGGCAACGGAAAGAAACGTCGAGGAAGAGAGACAGAACAGGAAAGTAAGCATTTGAGTCATGTTTATCGAGTGGCTTGAAGCAGAAGCAGTGGTAAGTTGTGATTATAGTTCTTTTGTGGTGCTTTTGGAATACATTTATAGTGTCTTTAGAAGTGGTTGTTGCTTGGACTTGAATTTTGGTGGTGACGAAAACAACTAGAGGTCGTAAAAAGAGGGAACACAATCATAAGAATGGCATTCTCTCCCAGGTGAATTTACACCACTACCCTTCCAAAGGTCAGCAGAATGACATGCTTGGTGGAACTGTTATCTTGGTGGAGAAGCTAAGTTTCCAATTCATCCTTGGGAAGGTTCTAAAATTTTCCAATTATGGCCTATCTAATCCCAATCTAATATATTTTGTTTTGATTACACGTTAATCAAACCCATTAATTCAAATCCTCATTTGTTGAAGCACAAGCTTTTGTATCAACCAAAGTGAAGTTAAAGCCACTAATTATTACCTCACATGCGACTAAAAAAACATACATTTACAGAATCTTAGGAAGGGAACTTATTTTTTGGGTTGCTTAACTTGTGGGATCAGCAAAAGTTCATTATACTGTAATGGATGGATTATAATTGATTTTATTTTATTTTATTTTTATTTTTATTTTTAATTGGGTGATCCATTATTGGTGAGGGGGCCAAACGCATGCAATTCCTGAAATCAATACCTTCCATTCCTTATACTTGAATCTTCATTTCCACTTTCATGCTTTTCTTCTCATCTTTTTTTCTCTATTTAAAAGGCAAATTCAATATGTGCACGAGATCCCTGCTAGAGTTAGAATCTCATTTGGGGCTCACATGTCCCAATTTCAATGTCAAGTTGCTTTCTTTTGCGTCCCCAGTAAGTCTGGGGGGAACTTGGGCTTAGAAGCCCACGATTCATATCTGGGCCCAGCCCAGTTCTTGTTCACCTTTGATAGGCCTTTCTGTGATGTGGAATTTCTTGTTCATGGAGAAAGTTAGAATTACAATTAGTTCTTCTTTTCTTATCTATTATATATGTATATTTTGGTTTAGCCCAATCGTGTATTTTATAGCTGTTTTGACTTGTGTCATACACCATTTTAGGCCACTGCATGCTCCATCTTTATGAAACTTATTTTTAGAGTTTTTTAGGTTTTTAAAAAAGCAGAAAAAATTTTGGTTTCTTGTATTTCTCACTTATTTTTCTAAATTTTTTTAATGGAGTAAAACAAAAGCGTAGATAGATGTTGACTGATAAGTGCCTATGTATTATTCCTCTCACAAAAGTGTAATATGAGAGAGTGTGCATACTGAACATGTGGCAAACTCCTCCACAGCAATTAGGGCAGATAACATCAATACAAATGTTTTTTTTTTCCCTTTGATGACATTTGAATGTTTGTTACTTTCACCTCCATTAATGCGTAAGTACATTTTTTGCTGTGTTAGCACAATCTTCAATGTCAAAATAGCACAACTAAACGATAATTGA
This sequence comes from Momordica charantia, assembly GCF_001995035.1. Next base: position 117,199 of record NW_019104812.1, on the reverse strand, counting down.
CATCTACCCCATCCCTTGAGATCGGAGGTTCAAACTCTCATACCTTCAATTTGTTATCTTAAAAAAATATATATATATTTGCTTGTCGAAAGAAGGAATATTCTCTTGGGTTATTTTTATTTTTATTTCTTTATAGTTTTGCTCATATTTATAGTATTAAGTATTAACTTATTTATTTATTTATCTATAGATGGAAAAAATTAAAGAAGTTTCTCTTGAGGGAGTTGCCGGAAAGACATCCCTTCTTGTTGGAAAAGTGAAACCAATTCAATGGGAATCTTTAGCTCTATGTTACCATTTTGTTTATGTTTTTCCCATTTATTTGAATTTCATATTGGACTTGACTTTTAACCTTTCAAGATATTATAAAAACTATTAAAATTTTGAAAAATGAAGGAGAAGACTCATAAATGTGCAGAGAGATTAAAGTGAAATGAAGACCTCAACTTCTTTTATGAAAGTGAAAGAAATGATTTTTCTTTTTAATTTTTTTTTGTGCTTGTATTTCACTTGAATCGATTTTAATAGTATATATTTGATTTGAGCAAATAACTTTAAACTTGAATAAATTTTGAAACTATATTTCCAATTGATAGACATAACTCTAGGAAACCAAGTTAGCTCAAAGAATTGTTTAATTTTACTTATGATTTTAATTAACAACCAATTCCATAACAAAATTGATGATTGTGGTGAATAAGCTTCAAGATAACTCTCAATTACTTCAACTTGATTCTGAGACAGTTGTGGATTCATTTTCATATTTTTCATTAGAAAAACAGAAACTAGTTATTTCCATCTCGTTTCATTTTTTTGCAGCCTAACCATTTATCTGCTATTTGTAAGTAGTAACCTCTAGTGGCCAATTATTCCATAAAATATAGATATAGTTCAACAATTGGGAATTGGGAAGGTAGAGAGTGAACCATGACTTTTGAGATGGTATACGTATTTTATTCACTAGACTATGTCAATTTGGAATAAGTAATAATATTTTAAGTTTTCTTTATGCCAATCCTTCCCATACATAGTGATCAAGAAATTGAAAGAATAAAATAAAATTATGGATTTCTGGTAGCATCACAACGGTGACCGTAGAGGGAAAAATTTAGCTCATTGACATGTGAAAAAAGTGTCAATATATACGGTACGGATGTAGACTTAACTTAATTAAGTCATTTAGATCAAATTGAAACTCTTAAAAATGAAACTAAATTAAAACAACATCTAAATCATAGCAACTCAACGGAACTTTTAAAAATACAGAAGTTGTTCGTGGAGTAAATTTTCACAACCTTTCATAAATTTCTATTTAGAATTATTGACACTTTTAGATTTCCAGAAGAATTTTTTGTGGCCAAATTACCCTCACTTACGATCCTCCTATCAAATTTATTATGAGATTTTAGTTCACAATTTTATAATTATCTAATTTTAAATTTAAGGAAAACATATTCATTAATGATTAAAAATTCAAATACTGAATCTTGTTGTAAAATTGAGGAACGAAACGAGGCAACATCGGGGAAATAAAATAAACAAAACAATTCAAAAACAAAGAAAATTCAAAATTCAAAATAGCATTTCCCACCAATTTTCAAACTTGATTTCCCACCAAATTTCTCACTAATTTCTCACAAATTCTCACCACTAATTTCTCACAAATTCTAACTACTAAATGAGCACCACATTGACCTTATTTATAGGTCATGGATAAGCATGTGGTGTGATTTACATAACACTAATAATGTATAAAATTGAGATACATGAGACATTTAGGGTTTCAACACATGGTGCATGGATAACGGAACATATGAGGTTTTGAATAAAAGACACATAGAGGACATATGGAGCATGGATTTTGAGACACCTCAAAATTGGACACTAAGCAAGTGGGAAAAAATTCATAATACTCCCACTTAGATGCCCACTGTATATATGAAATATGCCTCGTTAAAACCTTACTAGAGAAAAACCCAGTGGGAAAAAATCCTAGTGAAGGAAAAAGAGTACATATTTCATATAATCTAATAAACCCAAAATAATACAATATATTTAACTCCC